>ML246748.1:0-144725 GCA_005239495.1 Nicotiana undulata
GTGCTATGTTGTATTTTGGGTTATTTATTTAAATTTTATATGGTGGGCCATCGAAGCCTTGGTAATCTTGTTCGTATTTGTTGTTAATAATTTTTATTTAGTTCAAACGTTAGCTTGTCTAGCGGGTTCAACGTTAGATGCAGTCATGGCACGAAGGTGGGATTTTTGGGTCGTGACAATGTTAACAAGTGGACCTCGCTAAAACAGATTCTGATGATGAAAACGCTTATGCATTTAGAACAACATGTATAAGTTTGCATCGTTCTGCACCTTGTTTTGCATTTAGATGCCATGTCCTTAGGATTGCATTTATATTCACCCCTTTATCCTGGTTAAGATTAAAACGGACTTACTCCCTTAACAACCATTTTTCCTAAAACTACAGACTAAAACAGTGTAACTGGAGCAGTTCATACGCCTAGGAAAGCCTTAGGTACCAATACTTGTTAAAACTGGAAAACTATTCCTCTTTTGTGTATTGTCTGGCTAATTACAAATAAGAAATCAATAGTCTGAAACTTGCAAAAGTCCTTTCTCTGAAACTCTGTAATGAACCTGCCTCACTACTGCATTCTCGCTTAGATATCATGTTTAGGTTCTGGAGTTAAAGACTTTACTCGTGTTTTAGTTGTGCTATTTGTGTATGACTTGTGGAGGAATATCTAAGCTTCATATCTGCCTCTATGTGCTTCCCTGTATTTGTAGTCTTAATCGTTTTGTTTGTCATTTAGAATTTTGTCCTTTAAACCTAAGGGTTTAGCCTAGTGCCCACCCTTTAGGAATAGTAGTCCCTAACTTCCTCCAGGACTGATAGGATGGGACGGGTAATAGCAGGCAATAAGCTTCGTGACCAACACGCATTTTAAAATACCTCCGCAGGGTGGGAAAGGGTAGAATATGGATATGATGACCAGTGCACTAATACCACGTGTAGCTCTGCCTATCGGGTATTGCATTGATGTGATCCATATTACTTTAAACCTAGGACGTCTTTTCTCAGATATTTACTTTTGATTTCTTTCAACTTTTAATAAACTTCAATACTTGTTTGAAATCCCCTCTTATATGAGCCTTATTTGTTATTTGCTTATTGTCCGAATTCACGAAAACTATTTTGCCGGGAACCACAATTGTGGATCCTGAGGGGTGCCTAATACCTTCCCCTTGGGATAACTTCAAGCCCTTACCCAATCTCTGGTAATGCAAACTAGTCTTATGATTTAACTAATCTAGGTGCCCTAACGCACCATAAATATTGTTAGGTGGCGACTCTTCCTTTTAACCCTTTTAACCTTCAAAAAGAGTTGTCCAAAATGTCATAAACCCAATCTCTCCTCTTTAAGAGGGGAAAAAGGGGGCGCGACAAGCCGTACCCCCATTTTGTTCTTAATTTGAGATTGTTGAACCTTTATCTCCTAAGGCACTTAGTAGCTATAAGAAGTAAGGTGAGATATTGTGGATTAGTTTTTGAGTGGAGCCATGGAAGGGCCCGATGGTGCACTTAAATTGAATTCAAAAGTCACTATCCAATGAATTTTAATGTATTGAGTGTGTGTAGAAAAAGAAAAGAAAAGAGAAAGAAAAAAAAAAGAGAAAAAAATGATAGTGAAAATATGTCGAAAAAGATACACACCTCCACTTCTTATTAAATTGTGCTAGCAGAAGTATAGAAGTGCTTAATCGAAAAAGGGCTATGTTGTATATGGGTTGTGGCAAGTGAATTGGTTGAGAAGAATATGTGTTTGAGTTGTGATTGTAGTGTATTAAAGTGCTTAGGAGGGTTAGTCACTTTCCCTAAATATATCCTACCCGTCCCTTAGCCTACATTACAACCTTAAAGTCCTAATTGATCCTAGATTTGGCTAGCTTAAATTAGTAGAGATCTACAGTAAGAGCAAGCTTATGGTAGGATCACGGGATGCATATGAATTCTTTGTGAGAGTGAGTGAATTTTGTTCGATTGTGTGATGTCCTTAAATTATATTCAAAAGCATCTTTGAATGTGTGGACTAGTGTATATTCGTTCTTTTGTTCGTTGGTAAGGGCACATGATCTCCTGAACGATTGGAAATGTTGTAAACTTTCTTGTTGGGTAAGTGCGTGAGTTGAGAGTACTTAATGGGTACAACTTGATTCTTGAGGTCGAGTGGTTGAAAATAGGTCATTGGAGTGATTGGATTGGATTGTCATACTTGGGCATGTTTAAAAAAGGGAAGAATGTGTATTTTTATTTGTTCATGCTTGATTGCGGTAACGATCATAGTCAAGGGTAAAGTGTGTGATTAAAAGTTAAAGTTCTCCTTTGTACGTTTTTGGAGGGTAGTTGTTTGTCCCATTGCTCGAGGACGAGCAAAAGTATAAGTATGGGGTGTTGATACTTAGCTTAAAGTATAGATATTTGTATGTATATCGCCTCATATTTAACATTTGTTTCGTGGATTTTGGATGTTAAATGTGATGATTTATATTAATTTGAAGTGTTTTTATGTGTAGGAATGATCCGAGAGCAATTGGGGGCGAAACGTGCAAAATTAGAGCCAAAACGAACGAAAACGGACAAAATGAGAAGGTTGGCGCCACAGGCAGTAAGCAATTTTGGTGGAACGTCGTGGCTGGTGCCTGGTGCTGTCCAGGGCGCCGGTGGCGGGAAGTTTTCCTATTTTTCCCGGGACACGGTTATTTCGGCCCTAGACCTACCCAATACGTATAAAAACAAGACCTAACATATTTGGAAGGAGAATAGACGTGGGAGAACACACACCACACTTGGAGGAGGCTTCTAATTAGTTTTTCTTCTCTTCCCTTCTTTTAATCTCATAGTTTATTAGTTCTAGAGTTTTGGGTGCTACATGAACGTTGTAGTTTGAAGCTTGAATTGTTATTATTTTATCGTATTGGTTTATTTATTCAATCTTGCGTTTAATTATTTGATTGCTTGATCACCAATTGAATACTATCTACGAATCTAGGATTGAACTCGGGAGAGGGAATTGTAGATTGCATATAAGATGGAGTAGAGAAAGATCTNATTGTTAATTCTAATTCCGTAGGAATATAGGCGTTAAATTAGCTTGAATACACGAGTAGTACTTCGGGAGAAGGCTACGAGTAATATTAACCATGTCAACCAATAAACTAGATAAATTAATTAGACGATTTAAGTGGGAAGGCTCAATGGGATTGTTAGCTAACCCATAACTCTAGAATATCAGATCTTATTGAATTCGTGTCTAAATTTTGCCAACTTGTTTCTATAATCTCTTAGTTTGTTACTCTAGATTAGTTGTAGTTAAATATTCATACTTTAGAAACCGCTTGAATAGATTAATTGTTTAGTTTAATTTGGTTGATAGTTAATCGCAAGTCTCTGTGGGTACGCTATCTGTACTTACAATCCTATATTACTTGTCGACCACATATACTTGTTGTGCGTTTGGGAGCAACACATCCGTCTAATAACTTTTCAAGATGAGTGTCACTGAGTGCATGAGTATCTAAGGATTTACTAAATACAGCGTCTGAAATGAAAAATAATATTGTTTGACACATCATGAAGAGTGATTAAGTATATCACACCACATGAGAGATAACCATCACTTTTGCATCAAAAGCCGAGCCAACATCGCAAAAAACATAATATTAAAATGTCTCAACAAATACAAAATATAACTATTAGCATAAATAAGAATAATCAAGAAGTTCCACGAACTCTATAGAGCAAATAAGAAGTAATACATGAAGCAACAAGTCATGGATAAGGCTAACTCTACCCGCATGCTTAACCCATGCCAAACGCATATATCCTCGTCACTTTGCATATACACCACCCTAAAAACGTATAGCGCGTAGCAAATAAACCCAACTACAACCTAATTTTCTCAAATCAAGGTTAACCAAGACACTTACCTCTTTTCGGAACAAGTCAACCCTCCAAGGTTTACGATTCCGGTAGGTTCGTGTGATGATTTTGGAATTGTACGTATGTTTGGTTTGGATCCCGGGTGATCCGAGGTAATTTCAGTGCTTCTAATAAAAAATTGGAAATTTGAGTTTATAAACTTTTGAAATTCTTGCATTTTGATACTTGATTCTTGATGTTGTTTTGATGTTTTAAGCTTACAAGCAAGTTTGTGTAATAGTTGTTTGAATGCTTTGTAATAGGGTTGTGTGGGGGGGGGGGTGTAACGACCCGACCGGTCGTTCCGTGGAATAAGCCCCGTTATTCCTATTTCTGCCTTGTCATGCATTGTTAACTTTGTTTATGATGTGTTAGAGTCAGTTGGTTCGGGTTCAGAGTGGTCGTGGTGAGAATTGAGACACATAATCTCTTAAATTGGCTTAATAGTTGCAAAAGTCAATTGGGAGTTGACTTATTGGTAAACGACCCCGGAATGTAGATTTTATGGCTCTCATAGCTTCTTTAGGTGATTTGGGACTTAGGAGTGTGTTCGGAATGTGGTTTTGAGGTCCGGTGTAGAATTAGGCTTGAATTGGCAAAAGTTAGTTTTTGGCGATTTCCGGACGACAATGGAAAATAGGCTATCGGGGTCGGAATGGAATTCCCAGAGTTGTAGAAGGTTTGTAGTGCCACTTTGGACGTGCGTGCAAATTGTTAGGTCATTCGATTGTGTTTTGGTTGGTTTCTGCATCGTTGGTGATTTTTGGAAGTTTTAGGAAATTGTAGGCTTGAATCATAGGCTGAATTGGAGTTTAGATGTTGTTTTGGGTGTTCCGAGGGTTCGACTAAGTCCGGGTAATCATTTATGACTTGTTTGTGTATTTAGTTGGGGTCCCAAGGGGCTCGGGTTGATTTTGGATATCCCTTGGGGACTTTAAAGTTGAAAAAATGCAGCTAAGAAGCTGCTGGTGCCAGGCTTCTAGTGTGGCCGCACCTGTCGAAGGGCAACCGCATGTGCGGGCCAGCACGGAGTTTGGTTGGGTTGAAGGGAGTCATAGGTGCATGACCTGAACTGTACCTGCGAATCCGCAGGTGCAGAAGAAGTGCCGCAGGTGCAGAAGAAGTGCCGCAGGTGCGAGTTTTGGTCCCTTAAGTCAAGGGTGCTGGTACGCGTAAGTGGCCGCAGGTGCAGGACCACTGGTCAGAAGGGTATATAAACCTGCCTTCGCGATTTTGAGCCATTTCTTCAATATTTTCATCCGGGATTAAGCTTTGGGAGAAGGTTTTGAAGGAGGAAATCAAGAGGACTTCGTTGAGGTAAGATATTTGAACATAAAACTCGTTTCTATGTGATTTTTGGATTGATATATGGTGAAATTAAGGGAAATATCAGTGTGTAAATTGGGGGTTAGGGCTTGGAAAATTGGGGACTTTGATTGAGGAATTGAAGAGGAAATTGTAGTCCGATTCTGATGTTCTTGGTATGTATAGAATCATGGGAGAATGAGGATTCCGGTTTTGTGATTTTTATCGAGTTCTGAGATGTGAGTCCGGGGGTCGGGTTTGGCCAATTTCGTGAATTGTGTCTAATTTTGATAGTTTTCGAATGGGTTTCGTCTCCCAAGCATATTTCGATGTTATTAATCTGATTTTGATAGACTCAGAGCATTTTGGAGCCGATTCGAGGGGCAAGAGCATTGTGGAGTAGTTTTCGGGCCGGTTTAAGGTAAGTAACGATTGTAACTCTAGACCTGAGAGTATGAAACCCAGGTATTTTCGCATTGTTTTGATAAATAAGGTGACGCACATGCTAGGTGACGAGCGTGTGGGTGTGCACCGATAGGGATTGGGACTTGGTCCGTCCCGTAGCGACTATTAAGTCGCGTGTTTGATTTGAAACCTTATGATATCCTGTACTTAGAGACTTATACTTATTTATGGGATGTATGCCATGTTTGGGGCCTTGTGCCGACCTGTTTAGACCCTCAGGGGTATTTTTACACTATTCTCACACTATTTTGATAGTAAATTTGTGAACTCAGTCATGTTTACTATTTTTTACTATTGTCACTGTTATCACACTGTTTTAAAACTTTGAGAGGTATTTTGGGCTGAGTCCCGTGAGTTGAGATGAGTTGCCCGAGTGGCTTGTGAGGATGATTGAGTGAGGCCAAGAGCCGACTATGTGAGGATAGTTATGGATCGGGCTGCACGCTGCAACAATATATATTATATGGATCGGGTTGCATGCTGCAGCAATGTATATTTATGGATCGGGCTACACGCCTCAACAATATAACGCTTGGGCTGTAGGAGCCCCTCCGGAGTCTGCACACCCCTAGTGGGCGCAATCGACTATTATATGGATCGAGCTGCACGCTGCAACAATATATATTATATGGATCGGGTTGCACGTTGCAGCAATGTATATTTATGGATCGGGCTGCACGCCGCAGCAATATAGCGCTTGGGCTGTAGGAGCCCCTTCGAAGTATGTACACCCCCAGTGGGCGCAGTTGACTATTATATGGATCGGGCTGCACGCCGCAGCATATGTTAGGTGGATTGGGCTGCACGCATCAGCAGTGTATGGATATCTGGTACTTGATGAGTGGGAGTGCTTAGTGTGAGCATGGAGTTATGATAGTGGAGTCACAAGTGACTAAGAGACCTTACTTATGAGTGACATTGTGCCTGAGGGGCTAGCACATTGTGAAATTATTGTTTTCTTACTCTTCTTTACACCGAGCCTTTTTAATAAAAGCTGAATTATTGTCTTTATGAGATTATGATTTTTAAATGCTTGTCACTGCACTCAAGTTTTTAGTTGCTTTGGTTACTTACTGATTTGGGGTACTCACGTTACTCCCTGCACCTTTGTGTGCAGATCCAGGTGCCAGATCTGAGCGTTAGCTAATTTCTCCTTTGCTCGGGGTTGATCGAGGATAGAGGTAGCTGCTCAGTTTCCATAGTTGTCCTTCTTTCCTCCCGAAGTCACATATTTCTAGTATTTCTTGGACTGTACTAGCAGAGGCATGTTATTAGATATTGTGTTTATCCCTTTAGATGCTCATGGCAATTATTTTCGGGTGTTGGGCTGTGGTTAGTCTTGATTTCGTGGTATTATTGCTGTTAACTATGTTTTAAACAGAGTTCCTAAATGAAATATTCTGACTTATGATTTTAAAAAGGAAATTTTTATATGTTACTCCCAGTAGTTGGCTGACCTAGTTTCACGATAGGCGCCTTCACGGCCTTTGTCGATTTGGGGTCGTGACAAGTTAGTATCAGAGCACTAGGTTACATAGGACTCAAAGGTCATGAGCAGGTTTAGTAGAGTCTTGCGGATCGGTACGGAGACGTCTGTACTTATATTCGAGAGGCTATAGAACCCTTAGGAAAAATCTCATATTCTTGAATTCTGTCGTGCTAGTTTGTTGATTCTTGAAATCTAAACTTCTGTTGTTTCATTCTCTTACAGATATTGAGGACACGCACTACCGATCAGGGTGACCAGACACCAGCTAGACCAGCGAGGGTTCGAGGCCATGGTAGAGGTAGGGGACCAGCCCGTGCAGCAACCGGGGAAGTACCAGTGGATCCACCTACCATTCAGGATCAGGTTCCCGCCGCAGATATTCCAGCGGGACAGGCTCAGGCACCGGAAATGCCCATTGTTATTCCGGGTCTTCAGGAGACTCTGGCTCAGATCTTTACTGTATGTACCAGCCTTGCTCAGGCAGTTGCTGTATCTACTCTGCTGCTACTTCTCAAGCTGGGGAAGGCACTAAGACTCCAGCTGCCCGGACACCTGAGCAGGTTACTCAGGGCCTTCAGACACCGAGGGCAGTTCCAGCCCAGCCGGTTGCTCCAGTTCAGGATTTCGTGGTTCCAGCTATGCCAGATGATGAGGAGTGCAGGCTGGAGAGGTTTAGTAGACTTCAGTCTCCGACATTCAGTGGAGCTGAGGGCGAGGATGCCCAGGGTTTTCTGGATAAGTGTTAGAGGATGCTTCGTACTACTGGGATTCTGGAGACCAGTGGGGTCTCGTTTGCTACATTTCAGTTTTCTTGGGATGCTTTCACTTGGTGGGAGTCTTTCGATAGGCGTAGGCCTGTTGGTGCAGCACCCCTCACCTGGTAGCAGTTCTCCACTATCTTTTTGGAGAAGTAAGTTCCCCAGTCTCATAGGGAGGAGCAGCGTAGGCAGTTTGAGCAGTTGCGTTAAGGGGAGCAATCAGTGACGCAATATGAGATGCGGTTCTCAGAGTTGGCTCGTGATGCTACTGACTTGGTCTTTACTGATAGGGAGAGGATCAGGAGGTTCATGGATGGACTAACTTATCAGCTTCGTATTTTGATGACTAGGGAGAGGGTATCAGATGCTACCTTCGAGCAGGTTGTGGATATTTCCCGAGATATTGAGTCGGTTCGGTGCCAGGAGCGATTGGAGAGGGAGGCCAAGAGGCCTCGTGGATCTGGCAGTTTCAGTGGTGCTCCACCCAGAAGGCAGTTTCAACATAGTAGAGGCCGCCCATTTAGGCCTCCTCAGCTAGTTCGCCCAACTTATAGTGGTGCATCCTCGGGGTAGGGTCCTCGCAGTTCTCATCCAGGACGTTCGTCATTCAATGCTCTTCCATCCCAGAGTTCGTCTCGAGCACCATATATTCAGGGTTCATCTGTGCATGGTTCTTATGGTGGTTTCTCTAGTTCCAGGGGTTCTCTTCAGTCCCCGCCTCCTGCACCAGGGAGTTGTTATTAGTACGAAGAGTTCAGGTATATGAGGAGGCAATGCCCTCATTTTATTGGAGGTCCATCTCAGTCTAGGAGCCAGCCTTCGACTTCAGCTCCTTTTACTTCACCACCCACACAGGCAGCTAGGGGTGGGAGTCAGTTAGCTAGAGGCCGCCCTAGAGGGGGAGGTCGAGCAGGTGGAGGTCAGGCTCATATCTATGAACTTCCAGCTGGGCCAGATTCTATGGCCGCCGAAGCAGTGATCACATGTATTATCTCAGTCTGTCACCGAGATGCTTTAGCCCTATTTGACCTAGGTTCTACATATTCATATGTTTCGTCATATTTTGCCCATTTTCTGGATATGCCCCATGAGTCTTTAGTTACATTTGTTCATGTGTCGACTCCGGTGGGCGATACTATTATGGTGGACCGTGTGTATCGGCCGTGTGTGATATCTATTAGGGGTCTGGAGACCTGAGTTGACTTATTGTTGCTTAGCATGATAGATTTTGATGTGATATTAGGCATGGATTTGCTATCTCCGTGTCATTCTATTCTTGATTTTCACGCTAAGACCGTGACCTTAGCTATGCCAGGTATTCTGACGGTTGAGTGGAGAGGTTCTGTTGTGTATGTGCCTAGCAGGGTGATTTCTTACCTGAAGGCTCAGCGTATGATTGATAAGGGATGTTTATCGTGTCTGGATTTTGTGAGGGATGTTAGTGGTTAGACTCCTACTGTTGATTCTGTTCCTGTGGTCCGTGATTTATTGGAAGTGTTCCCTGCAGACCTGCCAGGCATGCCACCTGACAGGGATATTGATTTTGGTATTGACTTGGTGCTAGGCACTCAGGCTGTTTCTACTCCACCTTATCGTATGGAACCAGTGGAGTTAAAGGAATAGAAAGAACAACTTTAGGAACTCCTAGATAAGGGGTTCATCCGACCTAGTGTGTCACCTTAGGGTGCACCAGTGTTGTTTGTGAAGAAGAAGGATGGTTCTATGCATATGTGCATTGATTATCAGCAGTTGAACAAGGTTACAGTGAAGAACCGATATCCTTTGCCTCGTATTGATGATTTGTTTGACCAGCTTCAGGGAGCCAGAGTGTTCTCTAAGATTGACTTGAGATCCGGGTATCATCAGCTGAAGATTCGGGACTCTGACATCTTGAATACTGTCTTCAGGACTAGTGTCATTATGAGTTCCTTGTCATGTCATTTGGGCTGACCAATGCCCCAGCAGCTTTTATGCACAGTGTGTTCCGGCCTTATCTTGATTCCTTCGTCATCGTGTTTATTGACGACATCTTGGTATATTCCCGATCTCGAGAGGATCATGAGCATCATTTCAGGATTGTGCTCCAGACTCTGAGGGAGAAGTGGTTGTATGCAAAATTTTCCAAGTGTGAATTTTGGCTTGATTCGGTGGTATTCTTGGGCCATGTGGTGTCATGTGATGGGATCAAGGTAGATCCGAACAAGGTGGAGGTGGTACAGAGTTGGCCTAGACCGTCATCAGCTACCGAGATCCGCAGTTTACTTTGGTTTGGCAGGGTACTATCGCCGTTTTGTAGAGGTATTTTCATCTATTGCAGCACCTATGACCAGACTTACCTAGAAGGGTGCTCCGTTCAGGTGTACTGAGGAGTGTGAGGAGAGCTTTCAGAAGCTCAAGTCAGCTTTGACTACAACTCCGGTGCTGGTTTTGCCTATGGGTTTAGGTTCTTATATAGTCGACTGTGATGCCTCGAGAGTTGGCCTTGGAGCAGTATTGATGCAGGACGGTAGGGTGATTGCCTACGCGTCCAGATAGTTGAAGGTGCACGAGAAGAATTATCCAGTTCATGATCTTGAGCTAGCATCCATTGTCCACGCCTTAAAGATTTGGCATCATTATTTGTATGGAGTACATTGTGAGATCACTGATCACCGTAGTTTGCAGTATCTGCTTAAGCAGAAGGATCTGAATTTGCGTCAGATGATATGGTTAGAGCTTCTCAAGGATTATGACCTCACTATTCTGTATCATACGAGGAAGGCCAATGTTGTGGACGATGCACTTAGTCGCAGAGTAGAGAGTTTGGGGAGTCTAGCCTACCTTCCAGCAACAGAGAGACCTTTAGCACTTTATGTTCAGGATTTAGCGGGTCAGTTGGTGAGGTTGGATTTATCAGAGCCCCCACGTGTATTGGCTTGTGTTGCCTTCAGGTCTTCTCTTTATGATCAGATTAGAGCACGCCAGTACGATGACCCACACTTGCTAGTTCTTCAGGGCAGGGTCCGTCGAGGTGATGCCAGGGATGTAGTTATTGGTGATGATGGAGTTATGAGGATGCAGAGCCGGATTTGTTTGCCCATTGTGGATGGACTTCGAGAGTTGATTTTAGTAGAGGCTCATAGCTCGCGGTATTTCATCCATCCGGGTGTCGCGAAGATGTATCAGGACCTGAGGCAGCATTACTAGTGGAGGCAGATGAAGAAGAATATTGATGAGTTTGTGGCTCGGTGTCTCAACTGTCAGCATGTCAAGTATGAGCACAAGAGGCCAGGTGGACTACTTCAGAGGTTAGATATTCTGAAGTGAAATTGGGAGCGGATTACTATGGACTTTGTAGTTGGGCTCCCACTGACTTCGAGGAGGTATGATGCTATATGGGTTATTGTGGATCGGCTGACCAAGTCCGCGCACTTAATTCCTGTTGGTACTACTTATTCTTCGGAGCGCTTAGCTGAGATTTATATTAGGGAGATTGTCCGATTGCATGGGGTTCCAGTTTCTATCATCTCAGACAAAGGTACTCAGTTCACATCTCAGTTCCAGAGGGCCGTGCAGAGAGAGTTGGGTGCTCAGGTTGAGTTGAGCACATCGTTTCATCCTAAAACCTACGGGAAGTCAGAGCGTACTATTTAGATTTTGGAGGACATGTTGCGTGCCTGTGTCATTGATTTTGGGGGTTCATGAGACCAGTTTCTGCCACTCGCGGAGTTTGCATATAATAACAATTATCAATCGAGTATCCAGATGGCTCCGTATGAGGCTTTATATGCTAGGAGGTGTAGATCTTCGGTTGGTTTGTTTGAGCCAGGCGAGACTAAGCTTTTGGGCACAGACTTGGTTCCAGATGTGTTGGATAAGGTGAAGTTGATTCAGGAGCGGCTTCGCACGACGCAGTATAGGCAGAAGAGTTATGCGGATCGGAAGGTCCGGGATGTGTCTTTCATGGAGGGATAGAAGATACTGCTGAAGGTGTCCCCATGAAGGGTGTTATGAGGTTTGGGAAGAGAGGCAAGCTGAGTCCCCGGTTCATTGGGCCTTTCGAGGTGCTTCAGAGGATTGGAGAGGTGGCTTATAAACTTGCCTTGCCACACATCTTATCGAGTGTTCATCCAGTGTTCCATGTTTCGATGCTACAAAAGTATATTGGTGACCCGTCTCATGTTTTAGACTTCAACACAGTTCAGCTTGAGGGTGATATGTCATATGAGGTAGAGCCAATGGCTATTTTGGGTCATCAGGTCAGGAGGTTGAGATCCAAGGATATAGCTTCAGTGAGGGTGCAGTGGAGAGGGCAGCCTGTGGAGGAGGCCACTTGGGAGAGCGAGCGGGAGATGCAGAGCAGATATCCTCACTTGTTTGAGACTCCAGGTATGTTTCTAGACCCGTTCGAGGACGAACGTTTGTTTAAGAGGGAGAGAATGTAACGACCCGGCCGGTACTTTCATGGAATTAGCCCCGTTATTCCTGTTTCTTCCTTGTCATGCATTATATAGTTTGTTTATGATGTGTTAGAGTCGGTTGGTTCGGGTTCGGAGTGGTCATGGTAAGAATTGAGACACTTAGTCTCTTACATTGACTTAATAGTTGAAAAAGTCAACTGGGAGTTGACTTATTGGTAAACGACCTCGGAATGTAGATTTTACGGCTCAGATAGCTTCTATAGGTGCATTGGGACTTAGGAGTGTGTTCGAAATGTGGTTTTGAGGTCCGGTGTAGAATTAGGCTTGCATTAGCGAAAGTTAGTTTTTGACGATTTTCGAACGGCAGTGGAAAATAGACTATCGGAATCGGAACGGAATTCCGAGAGTTGCAGTAGGTTCGTAGTGTCACTTTGGATGTGCATGCAAATTTTCAGGTCATTCGGATGTGTTTTGGTTGGTTTCGGCATCGTTGGTGATTTCGGAAGTTTTAGGAAATCTTAGGCTTGAATCATGGGCTGAATTGAAGTTTCGATGTTGTTTTGGGTGTTCCGAGGGTTCGACTAAGTCCGGGTAATAATTTATGACTTGTTTGTGTTTTTGGTTGGGGTTCCGAGGGGCTCGGGTTGATTTTGGATAACCCTCGGGGACTTTAAAGTTGGAAAAATGCAGCTAAGAAGCTGCTGGTGCCAGGCTTCTAGTGTGGCCGCACCTGCGGAAGGGCAGCTGTAGGTGCAGGCCAGCATGCGCAGGTGCGGAGTTTGGCTAGGTTTAAGGGAGTCGCAGGTGCGAGACCTGGACCGCACCTGCAAAGCCGCAGGTGCGCGTTTTGGTCCCTTAAGTCAAGAGCGTAGTTGCGCACCCGGGACCGTAGGTGCAGGTCCGCAGGTGCGTGTAAGTGGCCGCAGGTGCGGGACCACTAGACAGAAGGGTATATAAACCTTCCTTCGCGATTTTGAGCCATTTCTTCAATATTTTCATCCGGGATTAAGCTTTGGGAGAGGGTTTTGAAGGAGGAAATCAAGAGGACTTCGTTGAGGTAAGATATTTGAATATAAAACTCGTTTCTATGTTATTTTTGGACTGATATAGGGTGAAATTAAGGGAAACATCAGTGTGTAAATTGGGGGTTAGGGCTTGGAAAATTGGGGACTTTGATTGAGGAATTGAAGAGGCAATTGTAGTCCCATTTTGATGTTCTTTTTAAGTATAGAATCACGGGAGAATGAGGATTTCGGTTTTGTGATTTTTATCAAGTTCCGAGATGTGAGTCCGGGGGTCGGGTTTGGCCAATTTCGGGAATTGTGCCTAATTTTGATAGTTTCCGAATGGGTTTCATTTCCCTAGCATATTTCAATGTTATTAATTCGATTTTGATAGACTCAAAGCATTTTGGAGCCGATTCGAGGGGAAAGAGCATTGCGGAGTAGTTTTCGGGTCGGTTTAAGGTAAGTAAAGATTGTAACTCTAGACCTGAGAATATGAAACCTCGGTATTTTTGCATTGTTTTGTTAAATGAGGTGACACACATGCTAGGTGACGAGCGTGTGGGCGTGCACCGATAGGTATTGGGACTTGGTTCGTCCCGTAGAGACAATTAAGCCGCGTGTTTGATTTGAAACCTTATGATATCCTGTATTTTAGAAACTTATACTTATTTATGGGATGTATGCCATGTTTGGGGCCTTGTGTCGACCTGTTTAGACCCTCAGGGGTATTTTTACACTGTTCTCACACTATTTTGATAGTAAATTTGTGAACTCAGTCATGTTTACTATTTGTTACTATTTTCACTGTTATTACACTATTTTAAAACTCTGAGAGGTATTTTGGGATGAGTCCCGTGAGTTGAGATGAGTTGCCCGAGTGGCTTGTGAGGATGACTGAGTGAGGCCGAGAGCCGAGTATGTAAAGATAGTTATGGATCGGGCTGCAGGCCGCAACAATATATATTATATGGATCGGGCTGCAAGCTAAAATAATATATATTTATGGATCGGGCTGCACGCCGCGACAATATAGCTCTTGGGCTGTAGGAGCCCCTCCGGAGTCTGTACAGCCCCAGTGGGCGCAATCAACTATTATATGGATCGGGCTGCACACCGCAGCATATATATATATATATATATATAGGGTCGTGCTGCACTCGCAACATATGTTAGGTGGTTTGGGCTACACGCTGCATCAGTGTGTGGATATCTGGTACTTGATGAGTGGGAGTGCTTAGTGTGAGCATGGAATTATGATAGTGGAGTCACAAGTGACTGAGAGACCTTGCTTATGAGTGACACTGTGCCTGAGGGGCTAACACATTGTGAAATTATTTTTTTCTTACTCTTCTTTACACTGAGCCTTTTTAATAAAAGCTAAATTACTGTCTTTATGAAATTATGATTTTTAAATGCTCGTCACTTCACTCAAGTTTTTAGTTACTTTGGTTACTTACTGAGTTGGCGTACTCACGTTACTCCTTGCACCTTTGTGTGCAGATCCAGGTGCCAGATCTGAGCGTTGGCTGATTTCTCCTTTGCTCGGGGTTGATCGAGGATAGAGGTAGCTGATCGGCGTCCACATCTGTCCTTCTTTCCTCTCTTAGTCATAGATTTCTAGTATTTCCTGGACTGCACTAGCAGAGGCATGTTATTAGATATTGTGTTTATCCCTTTAGATGCTCATGATAGTTATTTTTGGGTGTTGGGTTGTGGTTAGTCTTGATTTCGTGGTATTGTTGCTGTTAACTATGTTTAAATTGAGTTCTTAAATGAAATATTTCGACTTATGATTTTAAAAAGGAAAGTTTTATATTTTACTCTCAGTAGTTGGCTGGCCTAGTTTTACGATAGGCGCCATCACGGCCTTTGTTAATTTGGGGTCGTGACAGGAGGGGGAGGTGGGGGGGAGGGGGGGAGGGCTCAGGTGAGTTTTGATTTCAGGTTATTTTGGTAAGTCTTGCAATTGCTGGTGTTGTAGTTGCCTCAATTGTGACATTTTGCAAATGTGAGGTTCGCATTTGCAAATGTCACCTTGCATTTGTGAGGCTTGGTAAGGGGAGCTCCGCAATTCCGAAGCTTGGATAGAATTTACAATGTCTGCAATTGAGACATGCATGTCACACTTGCGACATCAGTAGTCCTTCGCAATTGCGAACACTTGTTCGCTTTTGCGAGATTACAAGCAAGAGTTTGCAATTGCGATATTTGAAGTTGGGTTAAAAGGGAAGGATTCTATATTAGCCCATTTTATTCCATTGTTTTAGATCTAGACTTTGTTAGGAGGCGATTTTAGAGAGAATTTTCTTCCCAACTTCAAGATTAGTGATTTTAACATAGTTTTGATTAATTTTCGTAATTCCCTCGAAATTTTCACCCCTAAATCTATTTTTTTTTTTAAGTGTAAGAATTTGGTTTTTTGATTTGAACTAATGAATACTAATTTTGGGGATTTTCACCTCAATTTGAGATTGGATCTTGAAATTAGTTATATATTTAGAATCGTGGGTTATGAGTCATCAAAATTTGGTCTCATTCGGATTAGACCATGTGGTCCTTGTTTTTTTGTTGAATTTTAGGATTTCATCTAAGACCGAACCTTTATTGACTAGGATATTTTCTCTAGCATTATTTGACTTTCTTAGATGATATTTGACTAAGTTTTGATTTTTTTGAGGAGTATTTTTAAGGGAAGCAGTATTTGGTTGTTTGACTTGTTTTAGAATGAGGTATGTGTATTGCCAATCTTTGGTTGAGGAAATGTTTTCTAATAAATGATATTGTTTGGTACTTGGGGTGCGGGGGTGGGGGGTGGGTGGGGGTGGGTGATGCATATGCAAGGTGACGATCGTATATGCATGTGCCAGGGTTATTCATACTTAGGATAGATTATAGGCTTCTTTGTGTATTGTTGAACTTTGTGATCTTCTTAACTTATGCTTCATTTGCTTCAATGACTAAATGAGTATAATTATCTATGGTAGAAATTATGTTTAAACATATGACAACTTAAAAGAATATGATGGGCTATTCTTGAAGTTTTTATATACTTGATTTGATTGTAGTTGTGATTTATATTACGAACACATGTCCATACCTGCCATATTTGTGCTACTTGATTCTTCTTTATTCATGTTGAGATTATTTTCAGACTCTGTTGCGATATTTGGACAAGGCGGCTCTTGAATTGTTAGTTTGTAGTTGTACGATGGTTATGCTTATTTCTCATATATTGTAATATTCTTACTCATCCCTATTGATCGTATTTATGCATACCACCTTGCTTAGTACTAATATACATATTGTAAGGATGAGTGTTATTGCACGATGGGTGCTTTCGTGCAGGTGAGGAGGAGTGATATTGCACGACAGATGTTTTCGTGTAGGTCAGGATGAGAGATATTAGTATGACATGTGTTTCCATGTGATTTGATATGATATTGGTATAACAAGTGTTTCTGTACCTATGAGGATACGAGTTCTTGGAACGACGAGTGTTTTCGTGCAAGTGAGAACGAGCAACATGTATTGTAATGTATTTATCTTGAGTTCATAGTACAACGAGTGTTTCCGTGCAAGTGAGGACGAGGGACATGCCTTGTATTGTATTTATCTTTCCCTCATATGCACATATATATTCTATATTAATTGCTAATGTTATCGTGTACATGTTGCCTTTTTGCTGCTATTAATTATGTGCCACCCAGTGTTTTAAAATGTGTTTTCGGGGCGAGCCCTAGGGCGAGGTGCACCAAAAATGCCCCGAGGCAATAGTGTGAGCGAAATTCTCAAGAGGCATACATGCAGCAATTTGGGGCGTACGCCGAGGCGTTCAGTGATGCGATATTCACTCGGCTATCTATGGGCAAGGTTACTTCTTAGGGAAGGGATGATGTGCAATGGGGAATAGATTGTTTGGTATGTTCGGTTAGGTATTGGGGCACTAGAATGGAGTGGCTGACTTTCAAAATATGGTTCTAGTAGGTTTGAGCTTCTGGATGTGATGCATGAGGATTAACCGGACCCTTTCCTTGGTTAGGAATTGTGATTAGCATGGAGTTATGGCGGAGACTTAGGGCACTTCTGTATCATCATTGAGGGAATCTAGAGTGATTGAAGAAGATTAGTCGGACGACATTAGCTTGGGCCAGCATGACAATAGCATTGGTCGGTTTTATCGGTATGATCGGGTAGGTTGGTCACTTTTGCGGTTGGACTTTGGGTCTTGCGGCTTGCAAGACTTGGTTAGTTTAGAGGGATTTTATTATGATGGATTTCTTATGTTCAAATGAGTTTCGAAGAGCTCCCAATGGTTTTGACCATGACGTTTAAGTTGATGCCTTCTACGGGAATGGAAAGTTCATTGCGAGTTGTTATTTCTTGTCACAACCCAAAATCCCACCAAAGGGGTCGTGATAGCACCTAGTCTCTAGTAATAGGTAATCCTATCACGTAATAACATTAAGTCAATAAAACATGATATAACAAGACAGAGTTTAGTATAAAAGTGAAAATGGAGTTAACACAAGCCGAAATGGCTATACTAAATACATCACCCTACAACTAGGTAGTACAAAGTCATGATCTCTAACTGAATACATACGGAATACTCAAAATACAATATTGTTCGAATGTAAAATTAACAGTATCAACATAAAGGATGAGACTCCTAGGGACTGCGACAACATGGAGCTCTAGCTTGAATCCTCACAGTCGATTCTAGCTCTCACTCTCAAGGCCTGCTGCCTCCAACACCTAGATATGCACAAAAATGTGTAGAATTATAGTATGGGTACACCATGATCGGTACCCAGTAAGTATCAATACTAACCTCGGTGAAGTAGTGGCAAAGTTCAAGTCATATTATACTTACTAGTCAAATAACTTGTGCAAAGTATCGATAACTAGAAACATAATGTGTAATAAAAAATAAAATCAACAATCATGTTAGAACATGTGATAACAACGCGACACAGAAAAACCCACCTTTGTCGACAAATAATCAAATAAAAGTGGGGGCATATGATAGCAGGTCAAATTTGACTAAAAACTCATAAAAAATGCAAGACAGAATTTTAAGAAACATGTATGTGATCAAAATATCAATCCTGTTTTAACACATTAACAACATCAAGAGAAATATCTCCAAATCATCACATAACAACATCAACAATGACACCCTTATTCAGCCGCATGTGCAAGTAACAATAAATGCCCTCCTTATTTCGCTAGATGCGCTTATCACCATCCTTATTTCGTTACGTCGGCAACCTGATAAAATGTCACCCTTATTTCACCCCACGCGCACAACAATAATCACAATCGCACAACAAAGACCTCGTGCCAACACTCAATCAATCTGCTTGACATGTCCACATGTGCCATAATTATCATAAAATAACAAGGCCAAAATTGCATCAAAGATATAAGCTCATAATTTATCATCAAGGTGAACAAGGGCATGCAAATAGTACAATACAGATGAGTGTTTAACATATGACACATTACTACGGCTAAATCAATTGTAGTGATCATATTCACGTAGCCACAAAACGATTAAGCATATTTCTTATAAAATACATCCTTAAATTAAGGCTTAATAATAACCTAAGGTCTAATCCGATCATAAGCCACAAATAGTACCATGTATGCGCTTGTCACCTTGTGTACACGCCTTTTTTCACATAACACAAATAAATAATTAAAGGCCAAATACTATGGAGTATTACCCCACATGAGGTTAGGAAAGATACTTACCTCAAACAAGCTAAATTAATTGTCACACCCCGACCTCGGGGAGCGCGACCGGTGCTCAACAGAGTTACCCCAGTCAAGCAAGCCTGCACAATGCCGTCTAACCAACTCACCCATGAATAAAGAGAAGAATACATTTCATTAATTCGGCAGTGAGAGGTCATGTGAATAACACCAGTTCATTTCTATTAGTTACATCATTAACAAGTCTCCAAAACTGTTACGCCTCGCAATATTATGTCCCGCAATATTATATTACGATGATGTTAGTCTTCGCAGTATTAAATTACGACGATGTTGAACCCTGTAGTATTGTACGTTGAATTTGTCGTAAGACAATATTATAAGGATTATGCTATTTTAAAATAATTATGAGTGAATTCGTGAAGGTGAGAGGGGAAGCAAGTCAAAGAAAATGAAGTTTTCGTCCAAATTTGACATATTGGGATAAAATACGGGCCGAGCATTAATACCCGATATTTATGGACTAGTGCCAAACAAGGTACTATATGACCATAATAGTAAGGTGTACAATGTATGTTAAAAGCGAGTATTATTTTAAGTAAGATGAGATAATTATTAATTATACGGGTAATTGATTAATTACCGGGTAACGAGACATTACCTAATTAATTGGGGATATATATTGGATAAGCATTAAAGCATGAGATGGAAACCCCTACTTTTAAATTAAAATAACTCATAAGACATTACTATAAGTGGCATGATTTAGAACATGAGTCACCTTTAGAAGGAATCTTTGCTAAGCCACTAAAGTCTCAAATTTCACAAAAATATGAGATGGAAAGCGTGACTTGTTTCAGCAAGGAAAAGCCGTCCAAAATTTGGATCAAATTCACCAAAAATGGAAGTGTTCTACATATACAAATGTAACGGATCTCCAGCCAAGAAGTCTTCATACGAAATTATACTACGTAATATTATAGTAACGGAATTTTGCGATTCTAAGGAAATATACTGTAATCTTTCTCAAGAATATCATACGGATTTTTTTCTACTCGGTCCGCTGTTACGTATTTTTTCGCAATTGACGCGTGTTAAAGGAATTGTCATGAGAATTGACTCAGGTATGTTAAGGCTATCCCTTCTTTCTTTTGGCATGATCCTTACGATACAGAAGAAACAAGCAAACACACAGTTTTTATAATTACTCTATTCATAGAAATACTAGGGGTGTATATTCTTGATTCTCCATGTGAATTATTATTATCTTCTATTCATGGGTCCCAGAAAAATACGTATTTCATAATGTTTATCCGAAAGGCATATTGATTTTTATGTCATTCTGAGAAAATCTAATTAACATATTTCTTATGCATTTCATGCATTCATACATGTACATTGACCCATGACCAGATGGCGTATATATATATATATATATATGTATGTATATATGTATGGGTCCCAGAAAAATACGTATTTCATAATGTTTATCCGAAAGGCATGTTGATTTTTATGTCATTCTGAGAAAATCTTATTAACGTATTTCTTATGCATTTCATGCATTTATACATGTACATTGACCCATGACCAGATGGCGTATATATATATATATATGGGATATAGGAAAGGTTATGGCGTTATATACTGTGATAACCCAAAAGGTCATCACGCGTATTTCTAGATAAATCTGTGTTCCGAGGTCACGAGAACCTCCTTCTATCTCACCTCGATTCGCGTGCGCAACCCAGGCGTGTAGCCGGGGAGCCGTTAAGAGAAAAAAACTAATGAAAATGATATTTTTGTATTTAAAATTTAGTAAAGTTGACTTTGGTCAACATTTTTGGTAAATGGACCCGGACCCGTGATTTGACGATCCAAGAAGGTACGTAGAAAAATATGGGACTTGGGCGTATGCCCGGAATCGAATTCCGAGGTCCCAAGTTCGAGAAATGAAATTTTGAAGAAAAATTATTTTCTGAAAAATATAAAGGTTTTTGAAAATGAAATTCTATGTGAAACCTGTGGTATCAGCTCCGTATTATGGTTCCGGAGCCCGGTACAGGTCCTATATATTATATTTGCTACGTATGTTAAAATTGGTAAGACAAGGAATCCAATTGGTGTGATTCGGACCTATAATGCAAAAGTTGAGGGTTAAAGAAGTTGTGAGAAAATTTCATTGATTTTGAGTTTTAATTCGATGTTTACTATGTTATTTTGGTGATTTGATTATACGAATAAGTCCGTAGGATATTTTTGAGGTTGTGTGCACTTTTGGTTTGGAGTTCCGAGGGCTCGGGTGAGTTTCGAGTAGGTATCGGGACATCTTAGGCATAAATCACAGCTGTTGCAGGTTCAGAGAATTTCAAATCTCTGAACCCGCCAGTGCGGTCCGCGGTGGAAGGGGTTTCGCGGTCCGCGATCACCTTAGCGCGGTCCGCGGTGGGCAGGGCCTTCGCGGTCTGCGGTCGCCTTAGCGCGGTCCGCGGTGGGAGGCCTTCGCGAGCGTGGTCGCTTTAGCGCAGTCCGCGGTGGGGAGGCCGGAGAGGGGTATAAATAAGTGAGACTTTCAGTATTTTCTTCATTTTTCAAGACCCCAAAACATAAGAGGCGATTTTTCCAAGCACACTTTCTTCTCCAAAACGTTTGTAAGTGATTTCTAACTCATTTTCTTCCCTCCTTAGCTTCTCTTTACAAGATTTCATCCTAGAATCCAGGGTTTTCATTGTGAAATTGGGAATTTGGGTAAAACCTAAGAATATTAAAATTTGGGAATTTAGACCTCAAATTGAGGTCGGATTCTAAAACCATTTATATATCCGGGCTCGGGGAATGACTAATCGGGTTTTGGTCTGAACTTTAGAAAACTCACTTTCATGCATTAGAACTGATTCATTTAGCATTTATTGATATAATTAAGTAACTTGTGGCTAGTTTCGAGTCCTTGGGAGACGAGTTTGGAGTTTCGGGCGCATTCTTGACCCGGAAAGTAGGTTCGGCACGAGGTGAGTCTCCTTTATAACCTTGTAAGAAAGAATTTTCCCCATAGGTGATCTAAATGCTATGTGTTAATGTTTGTGGGAGCTACGTACGTACAAAGTGATGAGAGTCCCTACGTAGCAGCTATTATTGTTATGTCCGGGTAGTTAGGCCCACATCATATCTTGTGTTTTTTCCTCGAAATGAATTATATGCTTCATGAATTCATGTTATATGTAGCTTGGTTCCATAAGATCATGGAATTTGATAATTCAAAGAAATTGTTCACTGGAAAGTAATTTATGAAGAATGTTGTGTGTGCATGTGACCGCTTCACAATTTACATTCCGCGAGAGGAGTGTTATGTCACCCACTCTCATGGGAGCGGGTCGTACGCCACAGAAGATTGAAAGATACTTTATGGTTCGGGACGTTCGACCCTCAGCAGTGAACATATATGATTATTGTGATGGCTCAGGCCAGTTTCTCTTATCCCGTATGCACATGCTAAATTGTTAAAGATTTCATGGATATTGAAATGACAGATATTCGGGGGAAAAAGAAGTAGTAATTGTTTATTTACTTCCAGAATTTATTTGAATTGCAGTTACCTTTAATGTTTACTGTCTTTATCATCCTCATATGCCTATTGATGTCATCATACCTTGTTAATTTATATTGTTGGACCCTTGTGAGTGTCAAGTCGACCTCTCGTCACTACTTCTTCGAGGTTAGACGGGATACTCACTAGGTACATATTTATTATGTACTCATGCTACGCTTCTGTACTTAATTGTACAGGTTCTGAGGTGATGCATCTGGTTATCAAACCAGAGCTCGATTCTGAGTATATGTTTGACCTGACTTCACGCTGAGCTTCTTCTCCTGACGATCCTCGGCAACACCATGGAGTTTCTTTTGTTATTTCCCGTCTATTATATTATATCTTTTGTATATTATGTTAGTATGCCCGTAGGACTTGTGACACCAGTTCCTGGCACACACGTGGTAGATATTACGGCTTACGTGTCTGTATATATTTTGGCTCACGCCACCTTATGACTGCTTTTGGTTAAATTAGCTAATGACCCTGTTCAATTAATGTTTTAAGCTTTTAAAACATAGCACGTGTTGGAATGTTTAATCAAATATGGGAAA
This sequence comes from Nicotiana undulata, assembly GCA_005239495.1. Taxonomy (NCBI): domain Eukaryota; kingdom Viridiplantae; phylum Streptophyta; class Magnoliopsida; order Solanales; family Solanaceae; genus Nicotiana; species Nicotiana undulata. The sequence goes on from ML246748.1 coordinate 23,178, forward strand.
ATCCTTAGTAAATTGATTGTTGGCTTGCTTGACCTCGGTGTTGGGCGCCATCACGACCTGAGTTAGGATTTTGGGCCGTGACAACTTGTTATCAGAGCTCTAGGTTCACGTAGGTCTCACGAGTCATGGGCAAACCCAATAGTGTCTTGCGGATCGGTACAGAGACATTTGTATTTATCTTCAGGAGGCTATAGGGTGTTAGGAAACTTCTCTTTATTCATATTATATCGTGCAGTCGATGGTATACTAAATCTCACCCTTATATTCTCTCACAGATGGTGAGGACGCGCGCGACTGACGTTCCAGACCCGGGAGATGCCGCTACCTCCACCGTTCGAGGCTGTGGCAAAGGCCGGGGGAGGGCACCGGCCCGAGGCAGGGGACGAGGGCGTCCCATAGCTACTCCGTTGCACCACCAGTGGAGGACCCCATCATAGAGGAGCAGGGCGAGGTGCCCCCAGCAGATCCTGCTCTAGTGGACTTTATGACGGCGCCAGGCTTCCAGGAAGTCATGGGCCGTATGATACGATTTATGGACACTATGTCCCAGGTTGGCTTATTTCCAGTGGATCCTGCCACATCTCAGGCGGGAGGGGGAGCCCAGACCCTTACCGCCCAGGCCGCAGGTCAGGTAGCAGCAGTACATCATACCCCAGGTACACTGCCCGTGGGTGGGGTCCAGCCTTTAGCAGCAGCATCTGAGCCCAGACCAGCTGCGGACGACGATCCACATAAGTTATTGGATAGATGAACTTGATTGCACCCTCCAGTCTTCGGGGGTGAGCGAGGCGAGGATGCCCAGGATTTTATTGACAAGTGAAGGGACAGACTGCACAACATGAGGATATTAGAGTCCCATGGAGTAGACTTCACTACCTTTCAGTTAGAGGGCAGAGCTTGCAGATGGTGGCAGTCTTATATCCACAGCAGCCCAACAGATTCTCCTCCTATCACTTGTGGGCAGTTCACTCAGCTAGTCCTAGACATATATATCCACCATCTGAGAGGGAAGAGCTGCGGTATCAGTTTGAGCAACTAGATTAGGGACAGATGTCAATGACCGATTATGAGGCAAGTTTTTCAGAGCTGTCACGCCATGCACTCATGATACTACCTACTGATGCTGAGAGAGTGCGGAGATTTGTAGCTGGGTTGAATCCAGTTATTAGGGCCAACATGGCCCGAGAGGTGGAGATGGGGACTCCTTATCAGCTCGTGGTGGAGATTGCTCGCAGGATCGAGGGTTATCGGTCGAGGAGCAGGGAGCAGTGGGAGCAGGATAAGAGGGCTAGATTCTCCGGAGATTTCAGAGGTGCCCCAGTTAGGGGAAGAGGTCAGCCCAGCAGGCCTCCATATTCAGAACCCCACCACCTCCCCGAAGTGTTCAAGCAAGGCCTCAGTTCAGCGCCATGCCAGAGCATTCCTACCGCCCTCCATCTATTCAGAGTTCACCCGATGATTATTCTAGTCATCAGGGATCCTCCAGTCCTTACTTCAGTGCTATGCCAGAGAGTACACATCGCCCTCCAGCCAATCAGGGTTCTTCTTCAGAGCAGCATGCTATGATACCTGGAGGTTGTTATGAGTGTGGGGATCCAGGTCATATGAAGAGGCATTGTCCCAGGCTTCGGGGCAAAGTAGTGCAGCAGGGTTATTAGCCTATAGGTCCAGCACCAGTAGTCTGGCCACCTAGAGATGGAGGACATGGCGGCAGGGGTCGTCCTAATGGTGGAGGCCAGTCAGGGGGAAGTCAGTCTACTCATGTTCACTCTGGCGGAGCTCAATCTTCTGGTGCTCCAGCCAGATTCTTTGCTATTATGGCTAGGTCATATGTAATGGCCTCACACGCCGTGATCACAGGTATTATTTCAGTATGTGGTAGAGAGGCATCAATGTTATTTGATCCAGGATCCACCTATTCATATGTTTCAGCCTTATTTGCTCATTTTCTGGATGTTCCTCGTGAGTCCTTGGGTTCTCCTAGATATGTGTCCACTCCTGTGGGCGATTCTGTAGTGGTAGACCGAGTCTATCGGTCTTGTGTGATCACCTTCTGTGGGTTCGAGACTAGAGCGGACCTTTTATTGCTCGACATGGTTAATTTCGAGGTTATTTTGAGGCATGGATTGGCTATCTCCTTATCATGCCGTGCTAGATTGCCATGCCAAGACAGTTACTTTGGCCATGCCCGAGTCGTAGGTTGGAGTGGAGAGGTTCCTCAGCTAGTGCAGCCAGCCGGGTTATTTCATTCTTGAAGGCTCGACACATGGTCGAGAAGGGTTATCTGGCGTATTTTTCTTATGTGCAGGACCCATCCGCCGAGTCTCTGACGATTGATTCAGTGCTAGTTGTTCGAGAGTTTGGCGATGTATTTCCTTCAGACCTCCCGGGCATGCCTTCGGATCGTGATATTGATTTTTATATTGATGTAGCTCCAGGCACTCAGCCTATTTCCATTCCCCCGTACCGTATGGCTCCGAAGGAGTTGAAAGAGTTGAAGGAGTAGATTGAGGAGTTGTTGGCTAAGGGGTTTATCAGACCGAGTGTATCTCCATGGGGTGCTCCAATTCTGTTTGTGAAGAAGAAGGATGGGTCTATGCGGATGTGTATTGATTACCGCCAGTTGAACAAGGTCACTATTAAGAACAAGTATCCTTTTCTGCGCATAGATGATTTGTTTGACCTGTTGCAGGGTGATCGGGTGTTTTCTAAGATTGATATGATATCGGGTTATCATCAGCTGAAGATTCGGGACTCGGATGTTCCGAAGACTGCTGTCCGTATGAGATATGGCCAATATAAGTTCCTAGTGATGTCCTTTGGCTTGACTAATGCCTCGGCGGCATTTATGGACTTGATGAATAGGGTGTTCAGGACGTATATTGATTCTTTTGTCATTGTCTTCATTGATGACATTCTGATTTACTCACGTAGCCTGGGAGAGCACGAGCAGCATTTGACAGTTGTACTCCAAACTTTGCAAGAACAGAAGCTATGTGCTAAGTTCTCCAAGTGTGAGTTTTGGTTGGATTCCGTGCCATTCTTGGGACATGTGGTATTCGGAGAGGGTATCAAGGTTGATCCAAAGAAGGTTGAGGCAGTTCAGAGTTGGCCACGTCCTACTTCAGCTACAGAGATCAAGAGCTTCTTGGGCCTAGCAGGTTATTACCGCCGATTTGTGGAGGGGTTCTCTTCTATTGCAGCTCCATTGACTAGATTGACTCAGAAGAACCCCGTTCTGATGGTCCGACAAGTGTGAGGCGAGCTTTCAGAAGCTCAAGACAACATTGACCTCAGCACCAGTTCTGATATTGCCTTCCGGTTCTGGGATGTATACGGTGTATTTCGACGCTTCACGCGTTGGTTTGGGATGTGTGTTGATGCAGGAAGGGAGATTTATTGCTTATGCTTTGCACCAGCTGAAGGTTCACGAGAAGAATTACCCCGTGCATGATTTGGAGTTGGCGGCAATTGTTCATGCTCTTAAGATTTAGAGGCATTATCTGTATGGGGTGTCTTGTGAGGTTTATACAGACCACCGCAACTTGCAACACTTGTTCAAGCAGAGGGATCTTAATTTGAGGCAGCGCAGGTGGCTTGAGTTGCTGAAGGATTATGACATCACCATTCTTTATCATCCGGGTAAGGCAAATGTGGTAGTAGATGCTTTGAGCAGGAAGGCGGAGAGTATGAGTAGCTTGGCTTATATTGCAGCAGAGGAGAGACCTCTAGCCTTGGACATTCAGTACTTGGCTAATCGCCTGGTGAGAATAGACCTTTCAGAGCCTCGTCGAGTTCTTGCACATGTGGTTGCTCAGTCTTTGTTATTGGGGGAGATTAAGGCTCGACAGCATGATGATCCGTGCTTGGCAAAGCTACGGGAGACAGTGGTTCAGGGTGGTGCCAAGGAGGTTACTATTGGTGAGGATGGTGTTCTGAGACTTCAGGGCCGTTTATGTGTTCCTAATGTTGATGGCCTGAGGGAGAGGATTCTAGAGGAGGCACACAGTTCTCGGTATTCTTTTCACCCTGGTGCTACGAAGATGCATCGTGATTTGAAGCAACATTACTGGTGGAAGCAGATCAAGAAGGACATTGCGGGGTATGTGGCCAGGTGTCTTAATTGCCAGCAGTTAAGTATGAGCACCAGAGGTCCGGAGGCCTACTTCAGCAGATACCCATTCTTGAGTGAAAGTGGGAGCATATCACTATGGACTTCGTGTTTGGGTTTCCTCAGACCTTACGGAAGGTTGACGCGGTTTGGGTCATTATGGATAGACTGACCAAATCGGCGCATTTCATTCCAGTGGCTACTACTTATATTTCTGAGAGGTTAGATCAGATCTACATTCGGGAGATAGTCCGGTTGCATGGTGTGCCGGTGTCCATTAATTCAGATCGAGGCCCTCAGTTCACCTCACACTTCTGGAGAGCATTTCATAGTGAGTTGGGCACCAAGATAGATCTCAGCACAACATTTCACCCTCAGAGTGATGGTCAGTCGGAGCGGACAATTCAAATATTGGAGGACATGCTCAGGGCATGTGTGATTGACTTTGGAGGTCAGTGGGACCATTTCTTGTCTTTAGTTGAGTTTGCTTAAAATAATAGTTACCAGTCCAGCATCAAGATGGCTCCATATGAGGCTTTGTATGGTCGGCGATGTCGTTCTCCTATCAGGTGGTTTGAGCCTGGCGAGGCTAAGTTGTATGGCACTGACCAGGTGAAGGATTATTTAGAGAAAGTAAAGTTGATTCAGGAAAGCCTCCGCACAGCACAATCCATACAGAAGGGTTACGCGGATCAGAAGGCCGTGATGTATCATTTATGGAGGGAGATAAGGTCCTGTTGAAGGTCTCACCGATGAAGGGTATTATGAGGTACGGGAAGAAGGGAAAGCTAAGACCAAGGTTTATAGGTCCTTTCTAGGTATTGAGGAGAGTTGGAGAGGTTTCTTATGAGCTTGATTTGCCTCCCAATTTATCAGGAGTTCATCGGGTCTTTCATTTATCCATGCTCCGGAGGTACCACGCCGACTTCTCTCACGTGGTTGATTTTAGTGCTATTCAATCGGATGAGAGGTTGGGCTACGAGGAGGAGCCAGTTGCTATTATTGACCGACAGGATCTCCAAATAATATCCAAGAGAGTTTCTTCCGTAAAGGTCCAGTGGAGGGGCCGGCCAGTCGAGGAGGTGACTTGGGAGTCTAAGTCCGATATGCGGAGCCGATATCCCAATCTTTCCCCCGATTCAGGTATCTTTCTATGTACATTCGAGGACGGACGTTTGTCTTAGAGGTGGAGATTGTGATGACCCAAAAGGTCTTCCCGCGTATTTCTAGCTAAATCTGTGTTCCGAGGTCACGAGAACCTCCTTCTACCTCACCCCGATTTGCGTGCGCAGCACGTGCGTGTAGCCAGGAAGCCGTTATGAGAAAAAAAACTAATGAAAAATGATATATTTGTATTGAAAGTTTAGTAAAGTTGACTTTGGTCAACATTTTTGGTAAACGGACCCAGACCCATGATTTGACGGTCCCAAAAGGTCCGTAGGAAAATATGGGACTTGGGCGTATGCCCGGAATCGAATTCCGAGGTCCCAAGTTCGAGAAATGAATTTTTGAAGAAACATTATTTTCTGAAAAATATAAAGGTTTTTGAAAATGAAATTCTATGTGAAACCTATGGTATTGGGCCCGTATTATGGTTCCAGAGCCCGGTACAGGTCCTATATAATATATTTGCTACGTATGTGAAATTTGGTAAGAAATAGAATCCATTTGGCGTGATTCGGACCTATAATTCAAAAGTTGAGGGTTAAAGAAGTTGTGAGAAAATTTCATTGATTTTGATTTTTAATTCGATGTTTGCTATGTTATTTTGGTGATTTGATTACACGAATAAGTCCGTAGGATATTTTCGAGGTTGTGTGCACTTTTGGTTTGGAGTTCCGAGGGCTCGGGTGAGTTTCGGGTAGGTATCGGGACGTGTTAGGCATAAATCACAGCTGTTGCAGGTTCAGAGAATTTCAAATCTCTGAACCCGCCAGTGCGGTCCGCGGTGGAAGGGCCTTCGCGGTCCGCGATCGCCTTAGCGCGGTCCGCGGTGGGCAGGGCCTTCGCGGTCGCCTTAGCGCGGTCCGCGGTGGGAGGCCTTCGCGGGCGTGGTCGCTTTAGCGCAGTCCGCGGTGGGGAGGTCAGAGAGGGGTATAAATAAGTGAGACTTTCAGTATTTTCTTCATTTTTCAAGACCCCAAAACATAAGACGCGATTTTCCCAAGCACACTTTCTTCTCCAAAACGTTTGTAAGTGATTTCTAACTCATTTTCTTCCCTCCTTAACTTCTCTTTACAAGATTTCATCCTAGAATCTAGGGTTTTCATGGTGAAATTGGGAATTTTGGGTAAAACCTAAGAATTTTGAAATTTGGGGATTTAGACCTCAAATTGAGGTCGGATTCCAATACCATTTATATATCCGGGCCCGGGGGCGAATGGGTAATCGGATTTTGGTACGAAGTTTAAAAAACTCACTTTCATGCATTAGAACTGATTCATTTAGCATTTATTGATATAATTAAGTAACTTGTGGCTAGTTTCGAGTCCTTGGGAGACGAGTTTAGAGTTTCAGGTGCATTCTTGACCCGTAAAGTAGGTTCGGCACGAGGCAAGTCTCCTTTCTTACCTTGTAAGAGGGAATTGTCCCCATAGGTGATCTAAATGCTATGTGTTAATGTTTGTGCCAGCCATATTGAACCCGTTGTGGGTTACTGAGGTAGGTACGACTCGGCCGAGCATCCCGAGGCGTTCTACTATTTCTGACCTAATCACGTTGGCCGAACTACCTGGATCCACAAGTACGCGTTTAATTTGGACATTATTTAGAAGGAAAGAAATTACCAGCGCATCATTATCCAGATGAAGCAGGGTCTCGAGGTCCCCGTCGCTGAATGTGAGGATATCTCCAGATGCATGGCCCCGAATTTTTCCTGCCGCTGTAGCCAATATTCTCGCACGTTTAATTACAGGAGCCTGAGGTATGTCATTTCCCCCAACGATCATATACACGAAATTTTTGGGTTTTCCCGCTCTGCTCTTTCGAGCTGTTGCCCCTCCTTGGGGAAGATTTATGATTCGACTGCCGACGAACTCTTGTAGATACCCCTTGCTAGCTAATCAGATTGCTTCCCTCTAAAGGTTCCTACAATCCTCGGTTCGATGATCGTGAGTATCGTGGAACCCGCACGTCAGGTTAGAATCCCTCTACGAAGGTTCCGATAGAACGGGTTTTGGCCATCTTGTGTCTTTGATTTTACTCATGGCGGATACGATGTTCGAAGCGTCATTCCCGAAGTTGCATTGGGTCGATTGGGATACTCTTGCTGGCTGTGTGTGCCTATGATACCTGGATTTTTCCTCTACCCTGCTTCGGTCTGTTTCTAGTTTGTCTTGAGGTATGTCGTTCCTCACGATGCTCCTTCGACTCCCGATGTAGGGTCGATACCTCCCCCCTTGTAGCTCTCGTTTTTTCCCTGGGACTCTTGATATTATTTTCCTGGTGAGGTTTTCGAGCATCCTTATGACGGCGGGGTCAGTCGTTGGTCCTTCCTTCCCTGACCTTTCCGACACCAGTCGGATTCGGGGAGCTGTCACTGGAGCTGACACACCTGTGATTTTCTAACGGTGTTGCAGCCGGGTAATCGCTGCTTGCTGTGCCCAGAGCATCTCGAATATTATTTGGAGGTTTTCCCTTCCTTTCTTATGGACGGTAGTTCCCCGCTGGCCTTCTCGGCACGCGCTCCGGTTGATGCGAGGACTGGCATCGTTATGCTGGCAATTAATTGAGTCCGTGTCCTTAGGGGTTAACTCCGTTGTGCAGCTAGAGTTTTGCGGAGGTATACCATTGTTTGGGATGGTTAGATCTTTCTCTCCATACCCCCCGAAGCTGCTACTTTCGTATGCACTCGGTGAGCCGGACATTCTGACCTAAAATTAAAGGTTTCTGGACAAGAAAAAGTGTGAAAGATAACTTGCGTTTTTTCAGCAGACCAGCACTAAAACAATCACTATTATTTTTTGCCCCACGATGGGCGCCAAACTATTTACCGGGAAAATGGTAACTACAATTATATTTAGTTAAGTGGTTCTAAAAATATGCGATTTATCTTAGTACCAGTTATTAAACATTCGATTTTAAGTGTGCTAGGATAGAATAGAGCGAAAGCAGTTAGAAAACTGAAGAAAAGCAAGCCGAGATGCCTGAGTTTGAAGGTTCGATGTTGGCCTCGGGGGTCCTCAAGGTCGAGGCTCGGGGCTACCGTCAGAAGACTGATGAAGCTATAACCAAATTGTAGGCTTCAGAATGTGCTATTTATCATCAATAATGAGCTATAAATGAAGAACAACTAATAAAATGCAATAAGCTAGTAGAGAGAAATATAGAATGTTCTTGTGTCTTGTATTCAATAATGTATCCTCCACAAAAATGGCTAGGGTCCCCTTTATATAGGAGGGAGAATCCCAATATAGTACATTGACATTTATTACAAAGATCTTGATTGATTCGGTTAGTAAATTTCTAAGTACGGATTCGTACTCTGCTACAGAGCTATCTGCATCAATCTTCGTGTCGTTTCCCCATGCCAACCCGGAGCCCATACTGGCTTGAGGTTGAACCTGAGGGAGGCTCGAGGTCGGACCTCGGGCCATATCTGGGACCTTATGCAAATAACCCACCAAGCATCGAAACAAACATAAAAATTAGCCTTTCCGATTTTAGCCGTACACAAGGAGCTTTTAGGAAAGAATACTTATCCACTATTACAGTAAAAAGGAATAACGGTCTCGGAAGTTAGACACAAGTTTCATCAAGTAAAATAAGCAATGTGAAGAAGGGCACAAGGTACCCAGTTAATAAAGATTATCATTATTTACCATTCAGGAAGTGAGATATAAGCATTTTAAGTTACCTTCAACAGTAACAAATGTACGTACAATCGGCCACACCTATCTCAGTCATGCCCTATGGGAGCTAACAGACATGGTTTAAGAAAAGGACAAGATAGAAAGATCCGGCTGGGGTTAGAGTAACCCAAAATGATGGATGGATGATTTACGTTAGTTGACATTTCCGAAGGATATTTCAAAGGTGCTAATAGATCTCCTTGTGAAATACCTAGATTGTACACTCTAAAATAGTACAGCTAGATATGAGTACTACACAGACATGTACTTGAATCCTGGAAGGGGTAAATATTATCTTACTGTGGCTCCCATCCCTAGTAGAGAAAGAATGTTTGGAAATTCGAAGAGCCAATGGATGGAGCAAATGGGAGCTAAAAAGCAAAAGAATATCTTGTTGAAGTTTTTAGAATAAAGTGATAGACAGAAATATTAGCAGGAAATAAGAAGAGAGTTAATGAAGCATTATGAGTAAGATGTGATACATGGATGACAATGGTATATCAAAAGAATTATAGTATTACGGAGTCCATAGTCAAGTGGAGGAAAATACGAGAGGTGACAAGCCTTGAGGCAACCAAAGTGTATAGGCCATAAAGTCATATCCTCATTTCGAGAAATAAGTTCGCGACCCTAACGTGATTAACAGAAGGAAAGGTTAGACCCCAGAGTTATAGAAACCAGTATAGATTGGTGAACAAGATAAACTAAACAGGAATTAGGGACTGAGTGATTTGATAATAGTCGGCATCATGAGAATTTCAGATTTCATTCCAGTGATAAGAGAATGTACAACAGAAGAAGATTCATGAGAAATTCAGAGAATGGTCATTCAGAAAGACGCTTCCCTAAAGAAAGCAATGCGAGCAAAGTTAAGCTTAAGAGACTATATATGCCAGTTACACTAAGTGTCACCATCGCGAGTAAGGAATTTATTTATCCTTGGTATAGCAGGATTACTGCAAGACGAGTAAGGGTAATTGATGATGTGAAAGGATGCCAAATATAAAGAGGAAAAACATCTATAGGCAGGTCATCGTAGCTCCAACTTTTAGTACTCCCCTAAAGCGGGGAATATGGAGTGATGCAACATTAAGACATAATTAATTTTTTCTAGTAACTATAAAATGGTAAAGGAAGAGTGCGATAACAAATGAGAAAGGAATGAGATTGAACTTATCCGAATCATACATATGGGCTATCATTCCAGAACGATATGTAAGCACGACGTCAGAAAAAGAAAGTAAGGGTTCCTGCCCGGAAGGTTATTGATAAATAAGGAGCCAGTGCAAGAGGTAAGCTAGACAAAGGAAATAACCCAAGATAGATTACTCGGAATATGGATATGAGAATGGGATGACGAGTAGTTAGTAGTTGATTTAGGAAGAGCCTAGTCATGGCTAGACAAGAAGTTACAGACAAATCAGCAGATCTTGCAAGATAAATGTAGTAAACCCCAACATGGAGAATTCAGCCTCGCAAGAATGTCATTATAATACTTGAGATATATTCAAATAGGAGTCGGGGTAGTTAAAGGTACCGTATGAGTGTTACGTGGATAAAAGAAAGTGCCGCTGGGAAGAAAGTCAAAATATCAGTTCAGAAGCAACCCTACCAGCATTAGGACACGAAGGTAAGCAACTATGGATGATTATAGGCAAGGAAGGACATAAAAAGGTCAATAATAAGCTCACAGATTTACGAGATTCAAGGGTTCCCCCTAAGTACTATAGTGAAAGACTAGTTGAAGAAATAAGGAAGAAGGCTTCAACCAAAGCACAATGACCTAAAGAAGAAATGATTGTGTAACAACAGTCTAACTACAAAATTGTATGCACTCCAAAAGAAAGTTGCAACTACCACGACTAATAAGCGGGGAGTAAAACCAAAAGTAATATTTGAGACCATATGAGTAGCACAAAAACTTCGGCTGTAATGACCCGAAATCCCACCTTTCAGGCCGTGACTGCGTCTAACGTTGAACCCGCTAGACAAGCCAACGTACACAACACCTTGACATTTTTAAAACAACTTGACAGTAATAAAGCAATTATCTTTCAAACCTTTACTGAAATGACCAAAACCACTTCAACAGTTCTACAGCAGAAATGTAATAATACTCCGAAAAATGCATAATGAAATGATAACGATAATAACATCGCAAAATCCCAACACCGGGGTGTCACAACCTCACGGACTATCTATAAGAATACTAAATACAAGTCTGAAAGGAAATACAGTATTGTCTTTAGAGCGGAAGGAGAAAAAAGACAATAGGATACTAATAGCAGGAGAGACTACAGGGCCCACGAATGCCAATGGTATACCTTTAAGCTCGATGTGGACTGAAGGTGACTCCCTCAGAGCGGTCCACGGGGTTCGGAAGCGGGATCTGCACAACATAGAGAAGTGCAATGTAGTATCAGTACAACCGACCCCATGTACTAAGTAAGTGCCGAGCCTAACCTCGGCCGAAGTAGTGACGAGGCTAGACTTAGCAAATGACGTTCACCTGTCCTATTCTTTAACATAAAATACAGATAACAAAGCAAGGAAGGATAACCGTCAGATACGGGGAACAGGAGCAGAAAAAGGGAAAAACAATAAGATAGCGCAGTTAATTAAAATCAAGTAAGAAAAGAAACAATTCACCGAAAACTGATAAGGTATGAATGTCATGTCTGAATGATAACAATGGCACGACATCACCCTTCGTGCTTTTACTCTCTTCCTCACTATGCATGACATGATGTAATCAATGTAAAAAAACATGGCACGGCATCACTCTTCGTGCTTTACACTCTTCCTCACTATGCATGACATGATGTAATCAATGTAAAAACATGGCACGGCATCACCCTTCGTGCTTTACACTCTTCCTCACTATGCAAGACAATGTGTATGGTAAGTAATGCAGCATAGTGGGCAAACTACAGTTCAAATCATCCGGCAAGGGGAAATATCAGTCAATATCTCAATAAATGCCTGACAAGGGTCTCATCTATAACCAAACAACTCAATATATATACCGTATACTTGGATCCTCAATTGAACCAACATTGCGTAATCTCTACAACCAGTACATCAACCACAATCAACTTCTTAAGTAGAGGCAATGACATAGTATGATGAACATTGAAGAAATAACTGAATTTTTATCAAAATAGACTCACAGGCATGCTTGACTCACAACGTATAGGTACTCGTCACCTCACCTATACATTGAACATGATAAACAAATAGCACATAACATACAATACCTAATCCCTCACCAAAGTTAGGCAAGACACTTACCTCCGTCCAAAGTATAGCAATCAACCCTCTAAGGCCGTCTTTCCTTTATAAATCGACTCAGAAACAACGATATCTAGGCATAATTAATTCAATAATATCAATAAAGACTCAGTAACACAATCCCATAGCCTAGATATTCAATTTCTAGCATTCTTCCAAAAATACCAAAATTCGACCCTGGGCCTGCTTGGTCCAAACACAAGGCTCGGACCAAAACCCGATCACCCAATCCCCCACGAGTTAGAATATATAATTTGTTTTGAAATCCGACCCCAAGTTGGGGTTGAATTACCAAAAATTCCCAAAAACCTAACTCTACCCAAAACCCCTAATTTCTACCTTGATTTTAGGATTTTTAGGCCTAGATTCTAGTGGTTGCTGAAGATAAATGGAAGAAAATAGAGTTGGAATCACTTACCTATGGAGCTATGGTGATGGAAATCTTCAAAATCGCCTAAGGGGAAGAAGAGGTTTGAGAAGAAGGGGGTTAAATCCCATAATGTTTCTGTTTTTGACATTTTAAAATCACAAGGTAAAATTGCCCTTCGCGTTCGCGGGCCACTGGCCGCGTTCGCGAAGGGTTAGCAGCTGGGACCTACGCGTTCGTGAAGCCAGGGCCGTGTTCGCGAAGGTCTAACTTCCTAGGCTTCCGCGTTCGCGAGCCTACGCCCGCGTTCGCGAAGAACACACCTACCCTGCCCCCCGACCTCACCCTAAGCTTACGCGTTCGCACCCCTGGGGACGCGTTCGTGTAGAAGCACTGCTCAGTGCTCCACGTTCGCGTAGAGTAAAACCCAGGCCACCATAATTTACCCTTCGCGTTCGCGAGCCCTTGACCGCGTTCGCGAAGGGTATTACACCGTACACCAGCAATTCCTCAAAAACACCAGATTTTAGCACTTTTCACACCCCGTTAGCTACCCGAAACTCACCCGAGCCCTCGGGGCTCAAAACTAAAAACACACACAACTCCCAAAATATCTTACGGACTTATTCAAGTCTTTAAATCACCAAAATATCATCAAAAACAAGGAATTAAACCTTAAAACTCAAAGAATTTTCTTAAACTTCATAAAGCTTAACTTTTCCAATTTTGATCCGAAATACGTCATTTCAAGTCCGTTTTACATCAAATTTACAGATAAGACAAATAACATATCATAAAACTGCTCCGGGCTCCCGAACCATAATACGGGCCCGGTAACATGGCTTTCACTTAATTATTCATTTTCAAAATCCTTTATTATTTTCAAAAAACAATTTCCTTTAAAAATTCATTTCTCGGGCTTGGGACCTCGGAATTCGATTCCGGGCATACGCCCAAGTCCCATATTTTCCTACGGACCCTCCGGGACCGTCAAATCACGGGTCCGGGTCCGTTTACCAAAAATGTTGACCAAAGTCAACTTTATTCATTTAATTATCATAAAAATCCATTTTCATCAAATTTCAACATAAAGACTTCCTGGCTACTTGCCCGGGCTGCGCACGCATATCGAGGTGAGATTAACGGAGGCTTTCGTGGCCTTGGGACACAGATTTAGCTAGAATTACTTAGGATGACCTTTTGGGTCATCACATCGCCATGCGTGAGAACTCAGATAAGCTAAGTATGCACAAGGGCATGCAAAATGGGCAAAAAGACCAGGAAAAGCAATTGCTTACGTTTGAAGAAAACTGAAATGGAACGAATGGAATTATTCGTCAATGATCCAGAGTTAGTTACATTATGAACGCACTTAAGATTTTGGAGTATTATCCATGCAGCATACATATCAACATTCATATAGCCGTAGAAGACTCCGGTATAAGTTAAAAAGGAAAATTTGGGCCTAGGGCATAAACAAAGGATTGAATTGTTAGAAGATTGTATCATGAATATTCCATAGCATCCATGAAGGGCTAAGTAATAACTAACACCATGAGTCGCAAATCGGAAGATTGCTTAAGCCTACATAAAGGTTGATAAGAGGAAATAGGAAACTAAAGAGTTACATCAACTAAGTAAATCAAGAGTTGGATTATTGTACCCAGAAAATTATGATATAGTGATTAAGAACATAGAAATATCACTCTTAATATTGAAGTGCAAGAGAGATAGCACAACAACCATATTCTATAATGGCTCTACGATAAAGCCGATTAGAAAATACTAGCCTCATAAGAATTCAGTATGGAACTCCCACCAGATTGTATAGGCACCAGAGGTGCAAATATTATAATAGAGCTTTAAATTTTGGATGTGAATTATACCTATATGGAAGGAAGGTCATGAAGGAAATAGAAGACGTGATGCGAACCTTTAAAGTAAGTAAGGTAAAGGTAAATAACATACGAGATACTCAGACGCAGAAGGATGTGAATAGTCCATACTTCGGATAGAAGGCTAAAAGCGCGGGGATTCAATATCCAGGAATAATAACGACATCATCAGTAGCATATCCTCCAGCCTATCGTCTAGGTATCGAGAAGCCTGATTAAAAAAATAAAGAAGAGTTAGAGACGATGTGATGTCTCGCTCGATATTCCAGAAAGACATAAGGAAATCTATGATACAACCAAGTTGAAAGGTTTCAAGTAAAATAAATAGATATGTGTAGGTCGCAAGCTATTGTATGGTGAAGCGACAAGGTTCTAGAAGACATGAGTATGGATAAGAAAGGGCGAGTGAGAAGGTAACGAAAATGGATAAGTCCTTAGGATTAAGCCCATGAAAACAAGAAGAGAAGACTGTTTCTCTAAGTTATACTATAGAATGGGAGTGTGATTATGATAGATAAAGGACGACGTTTGGGCCTTCGATTGAGAAATGGTCTGACAAAAAAAGGGATTTCATGAATTGGACATGATTAAAATAGCCACGTAAGGCGAGTCACATTGGGATGCTATGAAATACGATTATGGAAGTATAATATTGTATCACCCAGGTGGATCAGAAAAACCAGTTCAAATATTCCATGATGCAATGTAAGCCCTAGTGGCAATATATTACGTAAGAAATTTCAAGTTATCAATGGATGATTGTAGATCAACATGGAGATGAACCAACAGTGGATGGGTAAAAGTTTCAAAGTACGAGATGAGATTGAGCCAACAGTCTTAAGATGAACAGTAATGAAGAAGCGTTAAAGGATTTAACTTTATGCATATAGGATAAACAATGAGAGTAACCTGGAGTTCGGTAACAGACCTCAGTAATGATAAAT
The DNA here is from genome assembly GCA_005239495.1 of Nicotiana undulata. Lineage (NCBI taxonomy): Eukaryota > Viridiplantae > Streptophyta > Magnoliopsida > Solanales > Solanaceae > Nicotiana > Nicotiana undulata. The sequence goes on from ML246748.1 coordinate 38,636, forward strand.
CGAAGTAAGAATTTTGGTATAGTACGACCTACTTAGATGTAGTAAATCCAATGACGCCCAGGGTGACAGCTTGACATAATTTTGTATATGTTCACAAAGTGAAGCCTAGAGATTGGCTAAAAGCTGGAAGAGAAGAGAAGAGTCAGGCGCATATACAAAGTTAGAGTCGTAAAGGCTGCATGATAGAAAGTAGCAACAATTACGAGATTAGAAGGATTCCGACTACAAGTCGTGGTGTGAGAAAGAGGCTTAAAAGGGGGAATTCCCTGGCCTTTGAGACTCATTCACAAAACATTCACCTAGATGGCAAGACGAGTACTAAAGTATTCACAAGACCTATATGTTATGAGAAGGATAAGAGCATCAGCCAACATTCGAGGACGAATATTCCAAAGGGGGGAATGATGTTACGCCCCGCAATATTACGTCAGTATTACGTCTCGCAGTATTATATTACTATGATGTTATGCTTCACAATATTAAATTACGATGATGTTGAACCCTGTAGTATTGTACGTTGAATTTGTCGTAAGGTAATTGACATTAGTCCAAGGAAAAAGATTATTTGGAGATTATAAGGATTATATTTTTTTAAACAAATGATGAGTAAATTCGTGAAGGTGAGAGGGGAAGCAAGTCAAAGAAAATGAATTTTTCGTCCAAATTTGGAATATTGGGATAAAATACGGGCCGAGCATTAATACCTAATATTTATGGACTAGTTCCAAACAAGGTACTACATGACCATGATAGTAAGGTGTATAAGGTACGTTAAAAGAGAATAGTATTTTAAGTAAGTTAAGATAATTCTTAATTATGCGGGTAATTGGTTAATTACTAGGTAACGAGACATTACCTAATTAATTTGGGATGTATATTGGATAAGCATTAAAGCATGAGATGGAAGCCCCTCCTTTAAATTAAAATGACTCATAAGTCATTACTATTGGTGGCATGATTTAGAACATGAGTCACCTTTAGAAGGAATCTTTGCTAAGCCACTAAAGTCTCAAATTTCACAAAAATATGAGATGGAAAGCGTGACTTGTTTCAGCAAGGAAAAGCCGTCAAAAATTTGGATCAAATTCACCAAAAATGGAAGTGTTATACATCTACAAATGTAACGGATCTCCAGCGAAGAAGTCTTCATACGAAATTATACTACGTAACGTTATGGCAACGGGATTTTACGATTCTAAAGGAATACAGTGCAATATTTCTCAAGGATATCATACGGACTTTTCCCTACTCGATCCGCCATTACGTGTTTTGTTGAAATTGACGCGTGTTAAAGGGATTGTCAAGAGAATCAACTCAGGTATGTTAAGGCTATCCCTTCTTTATTTTGGCATGATCCGTACGATACAGAAGAAACGAGCAAACACACGATTTTCATAAATTACTCTATTGATAGTAACACTAGGGGTGTCTATATTCTTGATTCCCCATGTGAATTATTATTATATTCTGTTCATGGGTCCCAGAAAAATACGTATTTGATAATGTTTATCCGAAAGGCATAGTGATTTTTATGGCATTCTGAGAAACTCTTATTAACATATTTCTTACACATTTCATGCATTTATACATGTAAATTGACCCATGACTAGATGACGTTATATACGCGTATATATATATATATATATATATATATATATATATATATATATATATATATATATATGTATATATATGTATATGAGATATGGGAAAGGTTATGGTGTTATATACGTACCACTACCTGATCAACTGGTATACGTTGATGATTTTTCCACCGTGGCCGAGATGATATGATGGGATGCCTTCTGAGGCTTGATGATGTTATGAACACATGTACCTATGCACGACATGACATTCATACCCATATGCATAACACCATAAGTATTTCATGATTTACAGAGTTATCCAGACTTACAGGTTGAGTCATTTAATCTATATTTCTTCCATGTCTGTTATGTACTTATTTATGTGCCTTACATACTCGGTACATTATTCGTACTGACGTCCCTTTTGCCCGGGGACGCTGCATTTCATGCCCGCAGGTCCCGATAGACAGGTCGAGAGCCCTTCAAGTAGGATATCAGCTCAACGAAAGATGTTGGTGCGCTCCATTTGCTTCGGAGTTTCTTGTTTGGTTAGTATGATTTAGACGTCTATTATTTGGTATGGCGGGACTCTGTCCCGACCTTTATGGAAATTATGTATTCTTAGAGGCTTGTAGATAGATGTCATGTATGTAAATGATTGTATGGCCTTGTCGGCCCATGTTTAGTACATGAGTGGTTATTTTCGTCTTATAGGCCTGTACTTCATATGTATAAGTTTGTATTACCTCATGCTTTACTCCGATTCATTTACCTATGATAGAATGATATGAAAGATACGTTACGTTGGTACTTGATTGAGTAAGGTACCGGGTGCCCGTTGCGGCCCATCGGTTTGGGTCGTGACAAAAGTAGTACACTATACATCCGTAGTTAAAGTGGAACAAGTGATACAATTACAACAAGTTTAGATCAACCTTCACAATATAAGATACTAACCACACTATGTCTACAGAGCCTCTAACATAACCAAAAGAGTGCTAAGACGGTGCTGGCAACAATGCCTCAGTAATACCTCAAAATGCTATGTACAAAGGATAAGATATACATGACCCCGAAGTGAAGTGAGGCTCACCAAGCTAGCCGAGGAGAGGGTATGTTGCTATCACGGATTAACGCCACCTTCAATGGAACCACATGCATCCATTAATGATGCAGCGTCCCGACAAAAAGGATATTAGTACATATGGAATAGTACTAGCATGTAAAACTAAACACCCTCTCAATAGAACGACTAATAGTAAATAGAGAAGGAAACATGAAATAATTAAGAGGCTTACACAGCATCAAGGTGTCAAGTTAAGGGAAAGGTAAATTTCAAACAAGTTCGACATTTTAAGTTGAGAGACTTTTAGCACCGATACACCTTCGTGTTTTTAGCACGGACTTCAATCTCAGCCTGATCGGCTAAGCCCTCTCACCTCGAGACATCCACTCACAATACCACCATGTGCGCGACATGGCGTCCGATCTCAGCCTGATCGGCTAAGCTGTCTCACCACAATGCCGTGTGGGTCGACATCACATCTTGCTAGACATAATCTCATCCCATTCAATGGGAGACATCTCAACACATCACTCTCATCACATATAAGGGAAACAACCTCAACACATTAACACGAGGATTTACCCCTCAATCACTCCTACACCGACGCATGTAGTTTTGGGGTTAGGTTATTTAGACCTACCCTTCCTCGGTGACTAAATGATACTTCCAAAGAATTTATCATTTAAAGGGATTTACCACTAATTTCATATTCTTTTACATATCATTCATTTCATTGGCACTGATGTCCATGACACAATATCATTCTTGGCACGTTGGCCGCACATAATATTTCATGCTCTGTTCTTTCACTTTAAGATATCATCATGTATAATCAACAACAAGGCTTTCAAATTAAGACTTTAAACACACATTGACCAGTTTAGGGGTTGAGGCACATGTGATTTCTTACACAATTTGACATGATAGCTTTCATTAGAATCACGTTTTAAACCAATCATATTAGCACACAACCCATACTTAAACCACATCCTCAAACAGTAACTCAACACAACAAGAACCTTTGAAACACATATTCAACGCATGTTTATTTGGACATAGGGCTTATTCGGATTAATCAATTTATAAATAGCAGCACGAGGCTTACAAGTCATTGTGAGGTTCAATTATAAAAGAGGAGTTTAGCCAACATACCTCGCTTTGAGCTTTCGTTAATTCACTACACAGTTCTGGAATCCTAGCAACTTTGATCTATTTAGAGATATAGCAAAATTGAACATAAATTAGGAAGGAGTTCATAATTCTAGTTCATTTGAGCATTTTATCAAACACTATGAGGCCATTGTGATCTCAAGGTCCTCCTATGGTGGATTCCTCTAGTTCATTACCCAAAATCTACCCAATTGAGCTCAACAATCTTCCCACAACCCTAGATAGTACATGCATGCATAATGAACCACTCCCGCACCCAAGAATTGTTAGGCTTATTACCTATTTTCAATTAAATCTCGAAATTGAAGGCTAGGGAGTAGAATCTTACCTTTTGGTTGAAGACCTTGTGAGTTACCCTAGAGAAATCTTCAAGGTTTGAGCAAAGTTTGATGAACAAATGACTTAGAATTCCTCTTCTCACTCTAGATCACCTTTCTCTCTCTCCAAAATATATGTTTTAACCATCTAAAATGATCCCTAAGTTTGTTTTATAAGAATTGGGTCATATTTATAAAACCAAAAAAATGAAGTCCCGGCGCAGATCCGCAGTCGCATATGCGACCGCATAAAGCTTTTACGCTTCGCAAAATGGGCCGCATAACGGCCCTTTCGAAACTGGAAATTTTTCTGCTTCACTATGTGATCAGTCCGCAATCTGTAGACCAATTCTGCGGTCGCATAATGCGCCGCAGAACATCCCTCCGGAAATTTTCAATATTGGATTTGCGATGGGTTGTGCGGCCCGCGAAATGATTATGTGGCAGCATAATGGACTGCATATTGGTCCTAAAAATTTTCTCAGGTTTCTGCTCCACTCCGCGGTAGATCTGTGGCTCGCAGATCAATTCTGAAATCGTAGAATTGTCCGCACAAATGCCCTGCAGTTCCAAAAAATTTTCTTCAACTCCCCACCGCACTATTAAGCCTTAAATGTAAGAATACTTACAATTATTAACACATAAGTCCACTTCGGCACCACGGAACCCCGAGCTTTTGGTAAAGTTTTATAGGGCCTTACAACAGTACTCTAAAAATCCCTTACCTATCGAATCGGCCGCCGAACAGGTCTAATATAGCAAAAAACAACTCAATAACATCAAATGCGACTATAGAAATCGTTTCTAAGTAATAAAGCTCTACTATTTATCAATTATAAAAAACATCAAGCAAAAAGTCAACCCGAGCCACCTTACAAAACCCGACAAAGTCACAAATCCTAGTCACCCATATGAATACGAGCCCAAATATACAAGTTACATACGAATCCAACTCCGAATCGGGGTTCAAATCTCTATTTTTCATTTTAGAAAAGTTTTACCAATATCACAAATTTTTTCTTACTTAGATTCACCAATCAAATGCCAAATTCTAGGATGGAATCATGTATAATAATCAAATCTGAATCAAGAACACTTACCCCAATCCAAGTTGTAAAAATTGCCTCTACAATTGCCTCAATTCGAGCTCCCGCTCTCAAAATATTATAAAATAAGCCAAACCCTCGAACATAATACACTGCCCAGTATTTTGGCATATGCGATTAATACTGCCGCTTTTGCGACAAAAAGCTTGCTTATGCAAGTTTCACTTGGCCCCCAACCATTTCGTTCTGCGAGAAGCATTCAGCTCCTGCAGACTTTTTCCGCTCCTGCGCAATCACTTCTTTGTGCATCCCTCCAGTTCTGCGGATTCGCCTGTCCAGCGAAAGCATCGCTTCTACGACCCCATAAATGCTTCTATGGTCTTGCACCTGCGATCCAAACCTCGGAGGTGCGAAGACACCGGACAAAAACTGCCCACAAACCTCAAAATGATCTGAGACCCATCTTAAACACTCTTGAGGCCCCCGATACCCCGTCCAAACATAGAACCAGTACCAAAACATAACACGGACCTATTCGAGGTCCCAAATCACACAAAATAACATTAAGACTACGAATCACACCTCAATTGAAGCCTACTGAACTAATCAATTTTCAAACTTCCAAAATTCATGGCGAACCATGTCTAGCCAACTCGAAATAACCCCAAATTTTGTACACAAGTCCCAAATGATATAACGAACCTATTCCAACTTTCATAACAATAATCCAACCTCGGTTAGCTCAAAGGAAACTACCGGTCAAACCTATGAATTTCCAAACTTTCAAATTTCCAACTTTTGCCAATTAGAGCCAAATCAACCTAACAACAACAACAACAAACCCAGTATGTTCCCACCAAGGTGGGGCTGGGGAGAGGGTAGTTTGTACGCGAGCCTTACCCCTACCTAACAGGTAGAGAGTCTATTTCCAATAGACCCTCAACTCAGGAAGGGTAATAAAAAGAAGTGGAAACAATAAAGGAAGAAAGAGGGAAGAGAAAAGAAAAAGGGAGATATAAAGGATAAGTAGTACTAAGTAATAGAAACAACGAATACGATACCCGAGGCGAAAAAAGCCATATAACGTAATAAAAATCTAAGAATATGGAGGGACATTCGTGCAACTAAGACTATCAGTGAGCAACTAAAAACTACCCACTAACCTACTACCTTAATCCTAGACCTCCACACCCTCCTATCAAGAGTCATGTCCTCAGTAAGCTGAAGCATGTCCATATCTTGTCTAATCACCTCTCCCCAGTACTTTTTAGTCCTACCTCGACCTCTTCTCAAACTCGCCATGGACAACCTCTCACACCTCCTAATAGGAGCATCAATGCTTCTTCTCTTAACATGTCCTAACCACCTCAGCCTCGACTCCCGCATCTTGTCCTCCACGGAGGCTACTCACATTCTATCTCGGATAACTTCATTCTCAATCTTATCTCTCTTGGTACACCCACACATCTATCTCAACATCCTCATATCTGCGACTTTCATCTTCTGTATGTGGGAGTTCTTGACTGGCTAACACTCAGCCCTATACAACATAGCTGATCGAACCACCACTCTATAAAACTTACCCTTAAGTCTTGGTGGCACGTTCTTATCATATACAACACCGTAAGCGAGCCTCCACTTCATCCATCCTACTCCGATGCGATGTGTGACATCTTCGTCAATCTCCCCTCTACCTTGGATAATAGACTCGAGATACTTAGAACTCACTCTCTTGGGGATAACTTGAGCATCAAGCTTTACCTCTACGTCAGCTTCGTGGGTCCCATCATAGAATTTTCATTCTAAGTTTGGTTTTACTCAATTTGTAACCTTTAGACTCCAAGGTCTGTCTCCAAACCTCCAACCTTGCATTATCTCCACTTTGCGTCTCGTCAATTAACACTATATCATCGGCAAATAGCATGCACCAAGGCACCCCCCCTGGATGTGTCGCGACAATACATCCATCGCTAAGGCAAATAAAAATGGTCTAAGAGCCGATCCCTGGTGCAACCCCATCACCACAAGGAAATGCTCCAAGTCACCACCCACAATACTCAACCGATTCTTAGCATTATCATACATATCCCTAATCACCCTAATGTATGCTACCGTAACGCCACTAGCCTCCAAACACCTCCACATGACCTCCCACGGGACTTTATCGTATGCTTTCTCAAGGTTAATAAACACCATTTGCAAATACTCTTTCCTCTCACTGTACTGCTCCACTAATCTCCTAACCAGATGAATTGCTTTCGCAGTCGAATGCCCTGGCATGAATCCAAACTGATTCTCGGAAATAGACACGCACCTCTTTACCCTGGCCTCCACCACCCTCTCCCAAACCTTCATATTGTGACTCAACAACTTCATACCCCTATAATTATTGCAATTTTGGATATCACCTTTGTTCTTGTAAAGCGGAACCATCGTACTCCACCTCCATTCTTCGGGCATCTTCTTCGTCTTAAAAATAACATTAAACAGTCTAGTGAGCCACTCCAAACTTGCTCGCCCCACGCTCTTCAAGAGTTTAACCGGGATTTCGTCTGGACCCATCGCTCTTCCCCTGCACATCTTACGCATTGGCCCTTCCACGTCCTCTACCGTAATCCGCCTACAGTACCCAAAATACCGCCGACTCTTGGAGTGCTCCAACTCACCCAGCACAATGCGTCTATCCCCCTCCTCGTTCAATAGTTTATGGAAGTATGTCTGCCATCTTCTCCTAATAAGTGCCTCGTCCATCAATACTTTTCCATCCTCGTCCTTGATGAACTTGACTTGGTCTAACTCACAGGCCTTCCTCTCCCTCACCTTGGTCAACCGGTACAACTTCTTGTCCCCGCCTTTACCCTTGAGCCCCTTGTACAAATGAGCAAACGCCGCATTTTTAGCCTTCGTAACTGCTAACTTTGCCTCTTTCTTTGCTTTTCTATAACACTCCCGATAAGTCCTTTTTCCTCATCGTTTGTACTCTCTACTAGCTTCAAATAAGCAGCTTTCTTAGTTTCCACTTTACCTTGGACCTCTCCATTCCACCACCAGTCCCCTATATGACCCGTAGGAGAGCCCTTCGCGACCCCTAAGACCTTTCTAGCAGCTACCCTAATGCAATTTGCAGTCGTGAACCACATACTAGACGCGTCCCCCTACTCATCCAGGCCCTCATAGCTAACAACTTCTCTCCTAACTCCTGAGCTTTGTCCTTGGTCAAATTATCCCACTTGATCTTAGGTTGCCTGCACACCGCCCCCTTCCTCCTACTCCTCTTAATCTCCTATTCCATAGCTAGGAGCCTATGTAGGGTCATCCAGAGCCAAATCAACCTAAGAACATCCAAATCCATTTTCGGACATACGGCTAAGTCGAAAATCACCATACGAATCTTTTGGAATCATCAAAACACACAAAAGTCAAACCCTGATCAACTCTTATAACTTAAACTTCCAACCATGGAACTAGTGTTACAACTAGTTCCAAAACCTTCCCGGAACAAAACCAACTATCCACGCAAGTCACAAAATGAGAAATAAGCATACAAGAAATATCAAATAGGGGAACGAGACTCAAATACACAAAACTACTGGTTGGTTCGTTAAATTCTCCCCCTCTTAAACAAATCTTCTTCCTCGAACGGGTTTAGAATCATACTTGGGATGTCAAAAAGATGAGGGTATCTGCTGCACAAATTATGCTCGGTCTCCTAAGTCACCTCCTCGACCGGTTGACCTCTCCACATAACCTTCGCCGATGCAATATCACTTGACCTCAGCTATCGAACTTGCCTATCCAACATGGCCACTGGCTCCTCATCCAACTGCACCAAGCTAATACCCAACACATGCAACAAATCCTCATAGTACATCTGAAGCATGGAAACATGAAACACCGGATGAACTCTCGATAAGCTGGGTGGCAAAGAAAGTCTGTAGGACACCTCACTATCTCTCTCTAACACCTCAAAAGGATCATTGTACCGATGGTTCAACTTGCCCTTCTTCCCAAACCTCATCACACCCTTCAGGGGGTGAAACTTTGAGTAGAACCTTCCCACCCACTATGAATCCCACATCCGAGCCTTCCTATAAGCATAAATATTTTGTTTGGACTGCACTGTACGAAGCCACTTCTGAATTAATTTCACCTTCTCCAAAGCATCACGAATCAAATCAGTGCCCAGCAACCCAGCCTCCCCAGGGTCAAACCAACCAACTAGAGAACGACATCTCCTCCCATATAAGGCCTCATATGAAGCCATCTGGATACTCGAGTGGTATCTCTTATTGTAGGAAACTCTGCTAGCGGTAAAAACTGACCCTACCAGCCTATGAAATCAATGATGTAGGCTTTAAACATATCCTCCAAGATCTGAATGGTACGCTGAGACTGCTCGTCTGTCTAAGGATGAAATGCCATACTCAAATCAACCTGTGTACCCAACTCACACTACACGACTCTCCAAATACGATGTAAATTGCGTGCCTCGATTCGAGATAAAAGACACTGGCACACCGTGCGGGCGAATAATCTCTCTAAGATAAATCCGAGCCAACTGCTCCAAAGTGTAGGAAGTCATGGCTGGAATAAAATGTGCAGACTTGGCCAGTCTTCCCACAATGACCCACACAACGCCAGGTCTCCTCAATGTCCTAACAGCCCAACCACAAATCCATAGTGACACACTCCGACTTCTACTCCGGTATATCTAGCCTCTAAAGCAAACCACCCGATCTCTAATGCTCATACTTAACTTGCTAACAATTCAAACACCATGTAACATGCTCAAGAATGTCCTTCTTCATCCTCCGCCACTAACAATGCTGCTTGAAATCATGGTACATCTTCATAGCACCTGGGTGAATGGATTACCGTGAACTATGCGCCTCATCTAGAGTCAACTCTCTTAAGCCATCCATATATGGAACACAAGCTGCAAATGCGCCTTTTTTTGTGATGTCCTTTCCAGGGCCCGCACATCCTAAGGTATTGTTCCACCTTGGCCCAACGTTCATCCCTCTACAACTGTAGCCACTTGGGATCGAACCAGGCAGCTAAGGCATTTTGCTCCCCTGAAGGGCACGCCTCTCACCAATTGAACTGCAACTCAATTGGAGAGAGGTGTTCCCTTCAGGGGAGAAAAAAGCCTTAGGTGCCAGGTTTGATCCCAAGTGGCTGAAGATGCGGAAGGGTGAACGCTAGGCCAAGGTCGAACAATACCTTAGGTGGTCGGGCCCTGGAGGGGACGTCACAAACGTTTTGGGCGAATTTTCTAATTTCGCGTATTAACTTAGAAATAATTAGCTAGTTTGTTCCCTTGAAGTGATATTTACATTATGAAATCGAATTGAATAGATTTGGGCCACCTGGAGTAGGATACTTGTGGCAAGAGCGTGGTATTGAGTTGATTAGCGCAGTCAAGGTAAGTGGCTTGCCTAACTCTATGTTGGGTATTTTCCCTTAGGCATTTTTATACTGATTTTACTATGTGGACGCCGTGTACGTGAGGTGACGAGTGCGTACACGGGTCATTGTTGCTAAATTCCCGCTTTTCCTTCCATGACACAACTCATTTCATTCCTATATTACCGCTTCATGTTATAACTGATTAGTTAGCATAGGAATGAGCATGCCTACCTTTTTTCACTTGAATTCCCCCCATTTGCTACTATTTGCTCCATGCTTAGGTAGTTTTACCTTATTCTTGCCTATTGTTTAATTAAGCCGCATCCGATAGAATTATGCATCTCATATTTAAATTGGGACTACAGACTGAGATCCGGGAGCTTACCCCCGTACTGCATAGCATATTTAAATTGGGACTACGGACTAAGATCTGGGAGCTTTTCCCCTGTACTGCATAGCATATTTAAATTGGGACTACAGACTGGGATGCGATAGATTAAAACCCCTCCACAAAGCAGCTATAATACCCAACCAAACCTAGGAAACTCTGAATCTCTGTAACGGTAAAAGGTCTGGGCCAACTCTAAGCTGCCACAATCTTCTTCGGATCCACCTTAATCCCTTACTAAACACCATGTGCCCCAATAACAACACCGGATTTAACCAAAACTTGAACTTGGAGAACTTGGTATATAGCTTCTTATCCTTCAAAGTCAGGAGTACAATCCTCAAATGCTGCTCATGCTCCTCCCTACTACGAGAATAGACCAATGTATCATCAATGAACACAATGATGAACGAATCAAGATAAGGCTAAAACACGTCGTCCACTAAATGTATGAAAGTTACTGGGGCATTGGTTTGCCAAAACGAGATTACCAAGAACTCATAATGCTATAACGGCACCTGAAGTCCATATAAGGAATGTACGAAGCCCCGATCTTCAACTGATGGTATCCTGATCTCCAATCAATCATTGAGAACACCATAGCACGCTGAAGCTGATCAAATAAATTATCAATACGCGGTAGCATATACTTGTTCTTGATGGTAACCTTGTTCAATTGCCTGCTGTCAATGCACGTTCTCATGTAACCATCTTTCTTCTTCACAAATAGAAATGGAGCACCCCCAAGGTGACAAACTCGACCTGATCAAACCTTATCTGATAATTGCTACAACTGTTCCTTCAATTCTTTCAAATCTGGAGGAGCCATGCAATATGATGGGATAGATATGGGTTGAGTTCCCAGTGCCAAGTCAATAGAAAAATCAATATCACTATCGGGTGGCATGCTCGATATATCTGTAGGAAAAACATCTGAGAACTTGCCACCATAGGGACTGAATCAACCATGGGAGTATCAACACTCACATCTGTAACAAAGGCTAAGTACGTTAAGCACCCCTTCCTAACCATCCGTTGAGCCTTCAGAAAAGACACCACCCTACTTGGATCTTGACCCAAGGAACCTAGCCATTCCAACCTCAGCAACCCCGACATATCCAACGTCATGGTCTTAGCGTGACAATCATAAATAACATGATATGGAGATAACCAATCCATTCCAAAAATCACATCAAAATCCACCATATTAAGTAACAGAAAGTGTACCCTAGTCTCGTAGCCGCCAATAGTGACCAAATAATATTGATAGACACGATCCACCACAACAGAAACCCTAACGAGTGTAGACACATAGATATGAGTATCCATAGAATCATGAGACATATCCAAATATGAAGCAAAGTAGGATGACATATACGAATACATAGAACCTGGATCAAATAAAATTGACGCATTCTATGACTTACCAGAACAATACTTATAATGGCTGCATCTGATTCAACTATCTTAGTTGTAAAGACCCATAAATTTCCTTAACTAAAACTGATGCCCGGGTAGGCCCCCACGTTGTTATAATAGTAGTAATTCTTAAAACGCACCCCTTTTGGAGTAGAGAGTACCCCAGGACTTACAAGATATAATTTTCCATATTTGCGCGGGTCTGCGGTCCACTATGCGATCACATATAAGGTATGCGGACCGCAAAGTTGTCGCATACTTGGACAATTGCTGTCCATTTTGAGGACAGCTATGCGGCCCAGAATGCGAGCGCATTTCATGTATGCGGGCCGCATAGTTGTCGCATTCTTGCACCTTGATTTTTGAGGAGGGAGTTATGCGACTCACTATGCGATGGCATAACAAGTATGCGGACCGCATAATGGTCTCATACCTGGGCAGTCTGCTTCTCTTTTTGGCCCAGCTGAAGGCCACTTATGCGACTGGTATGCGGACCGCATAACAGGAATGCGATCGCATTCCTCACCGTATACCTGCTTCGGGGCTTCTAATTTATAATTTTAAAACCCGATCCCCAGTTTAATAAAACACCCCTCCCCTTCATTTTAAACGACTATCTGATTAAAATAGAGAGAAGTGAGAGTGGGTTCTAGTGAGGGAAGTCCTCATCTTTCCCAAATTGGTCCTCCATCTCTACTCAGGCCTGGAATTAATCAAGTAGTCCTCATCTTCTTCACCATAAAAGGTAAGTCTCCACCCCATTTCCCCAAATTCTCTGATTTTAGTTAGAATAGAATACACATAGGTTGGTTCTTGAGGATGAAAGTTAAAACCTTGCATGCATGTGAATAATCTACCATAATCTAGCAAGGGAAAGTAGGCTAGGGCAATCTTTCACTAAAAAGGGGCTAGTTAATATAAAGGATCACATGGTATTTGATAAAATTCCCAAATGAGTTCAAGATTCCTAACTCTAAGTTTGAATGTGTAACATTGTAAATTAGATTGAAGGTGTTAGAAGGTCCAGTGATTTGCGATAGAAATTAAATGGGAATTCCAACTCGAGGCATGGATGGCTAACTCTAATCCTCATAGGATAAACCCGTTGTGGTCATTTTCCGGATATGACTCTCTTATTGACCTTCTATGGAAATTATGTGATCTTTCTGCTTAATTGAGGAATTCTTGTTTCCATAATGCTATATGATACCACCATGATGTATTGCTAGTGGAATGTATAAATGTTGATCATCATGTTCTTCCTTATTGTGTGTGTTCTTCTATTATATGATGGGTGTGAAAAATGTAAAGGGTGGATAGTTATGGAATATGAGTAAATATATGCTAATGATGTGAAATGTTAAACAGGAGGTATAACTATTATGAAACACTAAACAATGGATTGGGAATTTGTGAAACATGAATTAATGGATTGGATGGTTATGGAATATGGATTAAAGGATGATTTTTTGTCAAATGATATGAAAGGTGAATCAAAGAACAAGGTGTGTTGGGGATCAAAAAGGTTAAATATGATGTAAGTGATCTAAAATATCCATAATTGTACCAGGAGAATGTCCTAGGGGTGAGAAGGCATATCCGATCTGGTTGGGATCGGACTCCATGCCGTACACATGGATGACTTGATGTTGTGATATGATTATGATATGATGATGATTATTGTCCTCATTGTTTCAGTTGAGATGGCCTAGCCGATCGGGCAGAGATCGGACTCCGTGTGATGTGCACGAGCCACGGTTTTAGCCTAGTCGATTCAGGCAGAGACCAGACTCCGTGAGAAAAAGCCTTAGTGGTTATATGTGATGTGATTGAAATTCGGACCTCACCTAGGATGGCTTAGACGATCGGGCAGAGATCGGAATCCGTGTGACAATGACACGGTGGATCAGCAATAATAATAACAAGATGTAACTTAAAAGTACATTAACCAAAAGATGGCAAAGCGGGATGAGGGATGTGGTAACTCTTGTTGTGTTTTTCCTTGCTTCAGCGTATTGTTGTATGATGCCTCTATTTGTGTTGACTATTGATGCTTATCCTATCTGGAGTAGGTTTGTTCATACATACTAGTACTATTCAATGGTACTAACGTCCCTTTTGTCGGGGGCGTTACATCTTCTATATGGATGTAGGTGGTTCCATAGCAGGTAGCTCCGATCACCGATAGTGGTGCCTTCCCTCCATCTTCTCAACAGTCTTGGTGAGCCTCACTTCTTCTCGGGGCCGTGTGTAGTTCATGTTGGATTATTTTGATTATGTTGTCTTCTTTTGAGGTATAGCCGGGGCCTTGTCGCCGGCAAGTCTATGTATACTGTTCGTACTCTTAGAGGCTCCGTAGATGCTTTGTGGGTTGTATATATGTTTTGGGTAGTATTCATATTTACTCGTACTCGTGGTCCCGTAGAGGGAATGTTGTATTTAATTTATATGTTTTGGGGTTATTAAATGTTGAAGCATTAAAAGAGGAAAATGAACTTATGTTGTAAATGCCCGCCTTGATTCTACTTTGCTATTTAACTTATAAAAGATACATTATAATCACGGGGTAATGCATTGGGTAGGAAAGGCAATCCAGGTCCGCTTGGCCGGGTTCCTCCAGTTAGGCGCCGGTCTCGTCCCTCAGTTTTGGGGCGTGACAATCTTGGTATCAGAGCCTAAGGTTTTAAAATTGTCCTAGGATGTCTTGGAGCCGTGCCTAGTAGAGCCCTTCTTATCGGTGTGTTGTCGACCATATCTATAATTAGGGGGAAGCATGGATACTTAGGAAAATACCATTTATTGTCATTCTGTATCGTGCGATGTGGCGAAAGGTGAGGTTGTTGTCTCTAACTTGTGCATTGTTCCAACTTTCAGTAAATGGCACCCAAAAAGAGAGCTCGACTCGGCCTAGAGGCCAATGCCACTCCGGGAGTGATTATAAATTCACCATCTGGTGGTGCGGGCGCGAATGATTCCCCGACCATAAACCAGCCTGACTCCTCCGCTCTAAGCCAGACTATTCCTATTCCCGCTCTAGCGGAGGGTGTTGAAATCCCTCCCGCTGATATTCTAGACCTACCTCTAGCTCCAGCTTTGGGTCCCGGTATTTCTGATGGGGACCTTAGGGGAGCTATCCAGATGTTGACCCAGTTAGTGGCCTCCCATGCCCAAAGATCAAATGCTGCCCCTACGTCCTCTAGCGAACTAGGGGATTCTTCAGGTTCCAGAGTCAACCAGTTTCTACGGTTAGCCCCTCCAGAGTTCACAAGCACCGACCCAGAGGCTGATCCTCAGGAGTTCATTGATTTGTACAAAACCCTCCGAGTTATGAGGGCTACTGAGACAAAGGGGGTATAGTTGGCTTCCTATCGTCTGAAGGGAGCGGCATATTCGTGGTTCGAGATGTGGGAGAGTTCCCGTGGAGAGAGGAGCCCTCCGGCGAGGTAGGATGAGTTTGTAGATGCCTTCGTAGACCATTTATTTCCCGCCGAGACTGTTGCAGTCCGTGCTACAGAGTTTGAGGTCCTCAAGCAGGGCAACAAGAATGTGTGGGAGTACCATATAGAGTTTGTGCGCTTGTCCAAATATGCTATTCATATGGTGTCGACTATGGAGGCTAGAGTTCGACGTTTCGTGCAGGGCCTTGGTCCCTTGGTTATTAATGAAGCTGCTACGGCTGCTCTGCATTCAGATATGAACTATGGGAAGACTTTGGGACTTTCACAGGCTACGGAGGCTCGGAAATTGAAAATAAGGATGGAGAGAGAAAGTAGTAGTAGAGCCCGGCCGACATGCAACCTTGGGGGTTCTTTTGGAGAAGGGAGACAAGTTCCTGGGAGAGGGTCATCAGGACCATCTCAGTCTCAGCTCAGTCATCAGCTAGTGCCCCGCCACCGGGGCGACACAATCATCATCAGTAGGGAGGTCGTTTTGGGGCCAGTTCAGGCGGTAGGGGGTTCCATCAGCCAGGCCGTTCAGGTGGGAGGTTCCAGTAGAAGAGGTGCCCATGCCCCAAGTGTGAGAGGTTTCATACTGGGCCCTATTATCTGGATCGGTCAGTATGCTATGGTTGTGGGGTGAGGGGTCATATTCATAGAGACTGCCTTCATTCGGCCAGGGTGCAGGATGGGGTGCCGCCAAACCATCTAGTTATTCAGGTGCTATATTTTCAGCACGCCCACCAGCCCGAGGCCCTTCAGCACCAACTGGGCGTGGTGCAGCTAGGGGTGGTGCACGAGGTCGGGGAGGACCCAGTCGGTTCTATGCTTTTAGTGGTATTCAGAGTGCGGAGGCTTCTCCAGATGTCGTCACAGTTATCCTGACTGTTCAATCTCATGATTTTTATGCTCTTATTGATCCCGGATCTTCCTTATCATATATCACCCCTTTTGTTGCTTCGAGTTTTTGGATAGAACCCGAACAGCTCCATGAGTCATTCTCTATGTCGACTCTGGTTGGTGAATCTATTACATCCGCGCGAGTCTATAGGAACTGTGTTGTCACGATGCGTGGTCGAGATACCACGACCGAGCTTGTTGAGTTGGGAATGGTAGATTTTGGTGTGATTTTGGGGATAGATTGGCTCTATTCGTGCTGTGCTAAACTCGATTGCCGACCCAGAATTATGAGGCTCGAGTTTCCTAATGAACCAGTTATCGAGTGGGAAGGGAATAATATTGTGCCAAGAGGTAGGTTTATTTCCTACCTCAAGGCCTCAAAGATGATAAGAAAAGGGTGCTTCTACCATTTGGTGCGGGTTACGAACACCACTTCGGAGGTGCCTGCTCCCGAGTTCGTGCCTGTCGTGAATGAGTTTCTTGAGGTTTTTCCGGATGAGCTTCCTGGGATTCCACCATATAGAGAGATCAATTTCGGGATTGATGTATTGCCAGATATGCATCCAATATCTATTCCACCCGACAGAATGGCACCGACAGAATTGAGAGAGTTAAAAGAGCAATTGAGGGATCTTCTAGAAAAGGGTTTCATTAGGCCTACTGTGTCACCTTGAGGTGCACCCGTTCTTTTTGTCAGAAAGAAAGATGGATCGCTTCGAGTGTGTATTGATTATCGGCAGCTAAACAAGGTCACCATAAAAAACAAGTACCCATTGCCTCGGATAAATGATTTGTTCGACCAATTGCAAGGTGCTAGGTTGTTCTCAAAGATTGATTTATGGTTTGGGTATCACTAGTTAAAGATCAGGGAGCAAGATATTCCTAAGACCGCCTTCAGGACTCGTTATGGGCACTTCGAATTCTTGGTAATGTCTTTTGGGCTAACCAACGCCCCAACAACTTTTATGGATCTTATGAACCGGGTTTTCAAACCGTTTCTTGACTCTTTCGTGATAGTTTTCATCGAAGATATCCTTGTTTATTCGCGAAGTCAGGAAGACCATGATAATCACCTCAGGGCAGTTTTGCAGACCCTTCATCAGCACCAGTTTTATGCAAAGTTTTCAAAATGCTAGTTTTGGCTAGAATCAGTTACCTTTTTGGGACATGTTGTTTCCAGGGAAGGGATTCGGGTTGATCCCCAGAAGATCGCAACGGTATAGGATTGGCCTAGACCAACGACCTCGACAGAGATTTATAGTTTCTTGGGTTAAGCTGGATATTATCATAGGTTCGTGGAAGGATTCTCTACTCTCGCCTCTCCATTAACTAAGTTGACGCAGAAAGCGATTAAGTTCCAGTGGTCCGATGCTTGTGAAAAGAGTTTCCAGGAATTGAAATCAAGATTGACTTTGGCGTCGGTATTGACCTTGCCAGAAGGTACAGAGGGGTTTGTAGTGTACTGTGATGCTTCAAGGGTTGGTTTAGGATGTGTGTTGATGCAATGTTGTAAGGTAATAGCGTATGCTTCAAGACAACTCAAGAGTCACGAGAAAATTATCCAATGCATGATTTGGAGCTCGCATCAGTTATGTTTGCATTAAAAATCTGGCGGCATTATCTTTATGGGGTCCATGTGGACGTGTTCACAGATCACAAGAGTCTTCAGTATTTATTCAAGAAAAATAAATTGAATTTAAGGCAGCGGAGATGGTTGGAATTGCTCAAGGATTATGATATGAATAAATTGTACCATCCAGGAAAGGCGAATGTGGTGGCCGACGCTCTTAGTCGGAAATCCATGGGTAGCTTGGCTCATTTGAAAGCAGGTCAGAGGCCTTTGGCTCGGAAGGTTTATCAGTTGGCCAGTCTTGGGGTCTGTCTTTTTGCCTCAGATGAAAGGGATGTCGTGGTGCATAATAGAGTAGAGTCTTCACTTGTAGCGGAAGTCAAGGAAAAGAAAATCAGGGACCCAGCATTGGCACAGTTGAGAGAGGCGATTCTGAATCACAAGACTACAACATTTTCACTCGGCAATGATGGCAGTGTTTTGTGGTGCCAAAGGAGGCTATGTGTTCCATATGTGGATGATCTTCGGGAGAGAGTAATGGTGGAGGCTCATAATTCTAGGTATTCCGTACACCAAGGTTCTACGAAAATGTATCACGATCTCAAGGAGATTTATTGGTGGAATAGTATGAAGAGGGGTGTGGCGGACTTTGTGGCTAGGTTTCCGAATTGTCAGCAAGTGAAGGCCCAGCATCAGAGGCTCGGTGGGTTGGCACAGCTTATGGAAATACCAACATGGAAATGGGAGATGATAAATATGGACTTTGTGGTGGGGTTACCCTGCACTCCGCGTAAGTTCGACTCAATTTGGGTGATAGTGGATCGGCTCACGAAGTCAGCACATTTCTTGCCAGTAAAGTCCACCGGTACTGCAGACCAGTACGCACAGTTGTATATCAAATAAATAGTCATGCTCCATGGCACTCCAGTATCTATTATTTCGGATTGAGGGGCCCAGTTCACAACTATCTTTTGGAAGAAATTTCAGCAAGGTTTGGGTACATAGGTAAATCTCAGCACAGCATTCCACCCGCAGACTGAGTGGCAAGCAGAGCGGACTATTCAGACACTTGAAGATATGTTACGAGCTTGTGTACTTGAATTTAAGGGTAGCTGGGATGATCATTTTCCACTTATAGAGTTTTCTAACAACAACAATTTCCATGCTAGTATTCAGATGGCCCTATTTGAGGCATTGTACAGAAGAAGGTGTAGGTCTCCAATTGGATGGTTCGAGGTTGGAGATGCGGAATTGCTAGGACCGGATCTTGTGCATCAAGCTATGGAGAAGGTTAGAGTCATTTCGGAGAGGTTGAAGACGGCTTAGAGTTGTCAGAAATCTTATTCGGACGTTCGTTGTAGGGATTTGGAGTTTCAAGTAGATGATTGGGTATTCTTTAATGTATCTCCCATGAAGGGAGTCATGAGGTTTGGAAGGAAGGGGAAGTTGAGCCCACGGTATGTCGCACCGTATAGGATCTCCCAGAGGATAGGACAGGTGGCGTATAGGCTAGAGTTGCCCCCTGAAATGTCATTGGTGCACCCGGTGTTTCATGTGTCCATGTTAAAGAAGGTGATTGGATATCCCTCTGTCATCGTACCGGTTGAGACCGTTGAAGTTAATAAAGAATTGTCATACGAAGAGGTTCCGGTTGCTATTTTTGATAGGCAAGTTCGTTAGTTGAGAAACAAAGAGATTGCTTCGGTTAAAGTGTTATGGCGGAGTTAACAAGCCGAGGAAGCCACATAGGAAGAGGAAAATTAAATGAAAGAGAAATACCCTTCTTTTTTTGAATAAGTCAGGTAGTTGTTTGTGAACGTGTTCATCTCTAAGTTTTGTGTCATATCTTGTGTAAAACCACCCCACTCCAATAATCCCCCTTCTCTTATGAGTCCTCAACTTTGTACCATATCTGTATATATTGTGTTAGCTGAATTATATGCAATTCATTGAAATAACTGAACTAAGTGCCATTCGTTGTATTACCTGAACTATGTGGGACTTGTTGAATTGTGTTTCGGGGGCTCTCTAGCAGGTGGATAGGCCTATTTACAGGGGAAACTCTGGCGAAATATTCAGAAAATATTGGAGTTAGTGAAAATTGGGGGCTGGTATCTTTGTGTTTTCTGACCCAAGTGACTCCTCAAATCCTCATTCGAGGACAAATGTTTTTAAGTGGGGGAGGATGTAAAGACCCGTAAATTTCCTTAACTAAAAACGATGCCCGGGTAGGCCCGCATGTTGTTATAACAGTAGTAATTCTTAAAAAGCACCCATTTTGGAGTAAAAAGTACCCCAGGACTTAAAAGAAATAATTTTCCATATTTGCGCGGGTCTGCGGTCCACTATGCGATCGCAGATCAGGTATGCGGACCGTATAGTGGTCGCATACTTGGACAGTTGCTGTCAATTTTGAGGACAACTATGCGGCCCAGAATGCGATCGCATTTCACGAATGCGGGCCGCATAGTTGTCGCATTGTTACACCTTGAATTTTGAGGAAGGAGTTATGCGACACACTATGCGATCACATAACAGGTATGCGGACCACATAGTGGTCGCATACCTGGGAAATCTACTTCTCTTTTTGGCCCAACTGAAGGCCACTTATGCGACAGATATGCAGACCGCATAACAGGAATGCGATCGCATTCCTGACCGCATACTTGCTTCAGGGATTCTAAGTTATAATTTTAAAACCCGACCCCCAGTTTAATAAAACACCCCTCCCCTTCATTTTAAACGATTATCTAATCAAAATAGAGAGAAGTCAGAGTGGGTTCTAGTGAGAGAAGTCCTCATCTTCCCTAAATTGGTCCTCCATATCTACTCAGGCCTGGAACTAATCAAGTAGTCCTCATCTTCTTCACCATAAGAGGTAAGTCTCCACCCCATTTCCCCAAATTCTCAGATTTTACTTAGAATAGAACACACATAGGTTGGTTCTCGAGGATGAAAGTTAAAATCTTGCATGCATGTGAATAATATACCATAATCTAGCAAGGGAAAGTAGGTTAGGCGAATCTTTCACTAAAAAGGGCTAGTTAATATAAAGGATCACATGGTATTTGATAAAATGCCCAAATGAGTTCAAGATTCCTAACTCTAAATTTGAAGGTGTCACATTGTAAATTAGATTGAAGGCATTAGAAGGTGGGATAGAAATATAGGTGAATTCCAACTCGAGGTATGTATGGCTAACTCTAATCCTCATAGGATAAAACTGTTGTGGTCATTTTTCGGGTATGACTCTCTTATTGACCTTCTACGGAAATTATGTGCTCTATGTGCTTAATTTGGGAATTCTTATTTCCATGTTGCTATATGCTACCACCATGATGTCTTGCTAGTGGAATGTATAAATGTTGATCATCATTTTCTTCCTTATTGTGTATGTGCTTCTATTATATGATGGGTGTGAAAAATGTAAGGGGTGGATTGTTATGGAATATGAGTAAAGATATGGTAATGATGTGAAATGTGAAACATGAGGTTGAACTGTTATGAAACACTAAACAATGGATCGGGAAATTGTGAAACATGAATTAATGGATTTGATGTTTATGGAATATGGATTAAAGGATGAATTGTTGTGAAATGTGAATCAAAGGATTCTAATGATATGAAAGATGAATCAAAGAACAATGTGTGTTGGGGATCAAAAAGGTTAAAAATGATGTAAGTGATCTAAAATATCCATAATTGTACCAGAAGAATGTCCTAGGGGTGAGAAGGCCTATCCGATCCGGCTGGGATCAGACTTCATGTCGTACACATGGATGACTTGATATTGTGATATGATTATGATATGATGATGATTATTGTCCTCACTATTTCAGTTGAGATGGCCTAGCCGATCGGGAAGAGATCGGACTCCGTGTGCTGTGCACGAGCCACGATTTTAGCCTAGCCGATTCGGGCAGAGACCGGACTCCGTGAGAACAAAACACAGAGGTTATATGTGATGTGATTGAAATTCGGACCTCACCTAGGATGGATTAGCCGATTGGGCAGAGATTGGACTCCGTGTGACAACGACACGGTGGATCAGTAATAATAATAACAAGATGGAACTTAAAAGTACATTAACCAAAAGATGGCAAAATGGGATGAGGGATGTGGTAACTCTTGTTGTGTTTTTCCTTGCTTCGGTGATTGTTGTATGATTCCTCTATTTGTGTTGACTGTTGATGGTTATCCTATTGGGAGTAGGTTTGTTCATACATACTAGTACTATTCAATGGTACTAACGTCCCTTTTGCCGGGGGCGCTACATCTTCTATATGGATGTTGGTTGTTCCATAGCAGGTAGCTTCGATCGCCGATAGTGGTGCCTTCCCTCCATCTTCTCAGTAGTGTTAGTGAGTCCCACTTCTTCTTAGGGCCGTGTGTAGTTCATGTTGGCGCATTTTGTTTATGTCGTCTTGTTTTGAGGTATATCCAGGGCCTTGTCGCCAGCAAGTCTATGTATATTGTTCGTACTCTTAGAGGCTCCGTAGACGCTTTGTGGGTTGTATATATGTTTTGGGTAGTAGTCATATTTACTCGTACTCGTAGTCCCGTATCAAGAATGTTGTATTTAGTTTATATGTTTTGAGGTTATTAAATGTTGAAGCGTTAAAAGAGGAAAATGAACTTATGTTGTAAATGCACACCTTGGTTCTACTTTGTTGTTTCGCTTATAAACTGTACATTATAATCACGGGGTAATGTGTTGGGTAGGACAAGTAATCCAGGTCCGCTTGGCCAGGTTTCTCCGGTTAGGCGCCGGTCTCGTCCCTCGGGTTTTGGGGGCGTGACATTAGTCTTACCAGGGAAAACATAACAATGAGTCTAGCCTCCCGCTCTATGACGTCCTCTACCCGCTTGTCCTCCACCTCTAGTGTGCAGGTGGAGTAGAAACTGGAGGGGGAACCATAGCTGAATCACCCTATTGAGTTCCACCCATATGAAGTTTGGGACAATCTCTCACAATTTTCCTAGTATCACCACACTTGAAACAACCTCTCTGTGGGTGTTGCTGCTGGTACTCAGTATGCCCTAGACGATTTGAATGATTATTGTAGGAACCCTTATAGAAGGTGCACTGAAAGATGACTTTCCGCTACAAGTGCACTGAAATCCATGGCTAGCTTAGCACTATGGGAAACCTGAAGTGCGGACTGAACTGGTCGACCAATATAACCTTTGCCATGACGGAGGTTGCCCCCAGTGTAGGAGCCATTATATCCTCTAAAACTACGAGGCTCCTTAGCCTCCCTATCCTCCCTCTCCTACCTGCAGATACGATCTAATCTCCTCGAAATATCAACAACCTCATGAAATGCGGTCTTAGTATCCAACTTCTGTGCCATCCCAAATTTGGGCGTTCGGGGCATATGATGCGAGATTGCCCAAATAGAGATTTTGGGGGTATGTCACAACCACCAAGTTCATCAATAGGATCATATATGTCCATGCATCCTTTAGGGCGGGTGTCTCAGTCTTCGGCTGGTAGAGGTCGAGGCAGTGGTAGAGGTTCCAGTTCAGGTGGTAACCGGAACCATATCTATGCTTTAGCGGGTCGACAGGTCCAGGAGTCTTCACCAGACGTTGTGACAGGTATATTGACCATTTGCTCTCACGATGCTTATGCCTTAATAGTCCCAGGATCTACTTTATCGTATATTACCCCATTTGTCGCGAGAAAGTTTGGTATGGTGCCTGAAATACTAAGTGATCCTTTTGGGGTATCTACACGGGTCGGAGAACCGATTATTGTTAGACGGGTTTACCGAGGTTGTACGGTGACAGTTTGTAGTTGTCAGACCTAAGCCTTCCTAGTTGAGCTAGAGATGATGGATTTTGATGCTATCATGGGAATGGACTGGTTGGTAGCTTGCTATACCACACTTATTGCTGAGCAAAGGACCAAATTTCATTTTCTGGGTGAGCCAGTCCTTGAATGAGTAGGTAATATAGCGACACTCATAGGTAGGTGTATTTACTATCTGAAGGCGAGGAAAATAATTGCAAAAGGGTGCATTTATCATATTGTGCGATTTAGAGATGCAGATGCTGAGATACCTACACTTCAGTCTCGTAGTCAAAGAGTATGTAAATGTATTTCTAGATGAGCTTCCAGGTATTCCTCCAGAGCAAGATATTGAATTTAGCATCGATTTGCTTCCAGGAACTCAACCAATATCCATCCCTCCGTATAGAATGGCACCTGATGAATTGAAGAAGTTAAAGGACTAGTTAACAGATTTGCTGGAGAAAGGTTTCATCAGGCCTAGTACCTCACGTTGGGGTTTACCGGTACTATTTGTGCGGAAGAAAGACGGCTCGTTAAGGATGTGTATCGATTATAGGCAGTTGAACAAGGTAACTATTAAGAATAAGTATCCACTTCCAAGGAGCGATGACTTGTTTGATCAGTTGCATGGGGATAGATTCTTTTCAAAGATATATTTGAGTTCGGGGTACCACCAGGTCAGAGTTCGGGAGAAAGATTTTCCGAAGACAACTTTCAGGACCCGATATGGCCACTTCGAGTTCCTTGACATATTATTCGGGTTGACGAATGCACTTGTCCAATTTATGGACTTGATGAATAGCCTATTTCGGCCATTTTTAGATTTTTTCTTGATAGTATTTATTGATGATATTTTAGTTTATTCACGTTTAGAGGATGAGCATGCAGACCACCTACGAGCGGTACTCCAAACCCTCTATGATCGTAAGTTTTATGCTAAGTTTTCTAAATTTTAGTTCAGATTGAAGTATGTAGCATTTCTGGGGCATATTGTATCTGATGAAGGTATAAAGGTAGACACTCAGAAGATTGAGGTCGTGAAATCTTGGCCTAGACCTACCACTCCGACAAAGGTTCGTAGCTTTCTAGGCTCTGCAGGATCCTACCAAAGGTTCGAAGAGGTGTTTTCTTCCCTTTCGGCACCATTGATGAAGTTGACACAGAAAGCAACTAAGTTTCAGTGGACGGAGGCTTGCGAGTGGAGTTTCCAATATCTTAAGAACAGGTTGACCTCAGCGCCAGTTTTAACAGTTCCAGAGGGTCCAGAAGGTTATGTCGTGTATTGTGATGCCTCAGGTGTCAGGTTAGGATGTGTCCTGGTGAAACATGTGAAGGTAATTACATATTCTTCAAGGTAGCTAAGGAAGCACGAGAGGAATTATCCAACCCACGACCTCGAGTTAGCTGTGGTTGTCCATGAACTTAAGATATGGCAGCATTATTTATATGGTGTTCATGTTGATGTATTTACAGATCATAAAAGCCTACAATGTATCTTCAAGCAAAAATAGTTGAATTTGCAATAGAGGAAATAGCTTGAGTTATTCAAAGATTACGATGTTAACATTCTCTGCCATCTAGGAAAAGCTAATGTTGTATAAAATTCCTTAAGTCGCCGATCTATGGGTAGTTTAGCACATGTAGAGATCGATAAAAGACAATTTAATAGAGAGATTCATCAATTGGCTTGTTTGGGGGTTCGGTTAGTAGATTCTGAAGATGGTAGAAGTGTACTCCAAAACACTGCAAAATCATGTCTCATACTTGAAGTCAAGGAAAGGCAATACGAGGACCCAGAGTTGGTCAAGTTGAGAGCGAGTTCAACAGCAGAAGAAGCCATTGTTAGAGATCAAGAGAGATGGGGTTCTCAGATACAGGGGTTGTCTATGTGTTCCAGATGTAGCAGGTCAATAAGACAGGATTATGTCAGAGGCACATTATTCATGGTACTTCATTCATCCTAGGTCGACGAAGATGTATCATGACATTAAGGATGTGTACTAGTGGAACTATATGAAGAAGAACATCGCTGAGTGTGTCGCCCAGTCTCCTAGTTTCCATCAGGTGAAGGTAGAGCACCAGAAGCCCAGAGGGATAATACAAACTATAGAGATCTCGACGTGGAAATTGGAGGCGATAAACATGAACTTTTTCATGGGTTTCCCTCGTTCTCATCATAAGTTCGATTCTATATGGGTGATAGTCGATAGGTTCATGACTTCAGCCCATTTTCTACTTGTCAGATTTACATATACAATCAAAGATTATGCGAAGTTATATATTAAGGAGATAGTGCTGCTACACGGAGTACCAGTATCTATTATATCTATCCGTGGGGCCTAGTTTACAACATATTTCTGGAGGTCGTTTTAGAGAGGTCTAGGGACTCAGGTGAATTGCAGCACAACTTTTTATCCATAGACTGATGGACAAGCTCAGCGCACAAATCAGACGCTCGAGGATATGTTACGAGCATGTGTGCTGGATTTTAAAAGAAGTTGGGATGAACATCTACCTCTTATCGAGTTTGCATATAATAATAGTTACCACTCCAGTGTCCAGATGGCTCTCTAGGAGGTTTTGTATGGTCGAAGTGCAGATCTCCTATAGGGTGGTTTGATGCTAGAGAATCTGGGTTAAACATGGTCCATACTTGATTCAGCAGGCCGTAGAGAAGGTAAAGCTTATCCAGGAGAGACTGTTGACAACTCAAAGTCGTTAGAAGTAATATTCTGACGTGCGTCGACTAGACTTAGATTTCGGGGTTGATGACTGGGTATTCTTAAAGGTGTCGCCTATGAAGGGAGTGATGAGGTTTGGGAAGAACGGCAAGCTTAGACCACGGTATATTGGGCCTTATAGGATCATTTGGAGAGTGGTCCAAGTAGCTTATGAGTTAGAATTTCTCTCAGAATTGGAGTCTGTCCATCCAATTTTTTACATATCTATGCTACGGAAGTGCATTGGCGATCCCACTGGAGTGTTGCCCACCGATGACATACATATTACGGTGGACTTATAATACGAGGAAGCTCCAGTATCCATCCTAGACCGACAAATCCGCAAGATACGAAATAAGGAGGTAGCCTCCGTGATGGTGTTATGGAGAAGCAAGAATGTGGAAGAGATGACGTGGGAAGCGGAGGAAGAAATAAAGTCTTAATACCCCCACCTATTTCAAACTAAAGATATGTCTTGAGATTGGATAATTAAGCACAACTCAATTCAGGCTAGTGGGTCATCAAGTAAGCTCTTATTTTTGACTACTATACTTAGAGTTATGGGTTTCCACCCATCAAATTGAAGCTCTATGAGTCTATTTTCTAACACATTAACCCGTTTATCAATACGACATAAGAATTGGGGGATATATGTATTTTTTCAAGACTGCACAGGCTGCTAGGTGACAAGTAGGTGTGTCACCTACTTGCTTAAATGAGAGTCCAAAAAGGGGATATTTTGGGTCGGCCAAAGAGACCAATTTAAGGGATTATATACTGCAATATAAGACAAATTACATAACACAATAACCAGACCTAAACCCCTGCAAACATCCCCCAAAATATTTCCTACAAACCTTAATTGATTTTCTGTCCAGTTCAAGTTCTAATTGGAGGTAAAACCTAGAGTTTGAAGAACCAAGATAAGAGCTGAGTTGTACAACAAATAAGGTATGTTTAATTCTCTTTTTCATCAATTGTTTCTACTGTATATGCATGGTAAGTCATTCTATATTTGTAAGAACTCATGGGACGGTGATCGGAAGCCGTAAGTTCGAGTTATTCACTTGTAGCAGACTATTTTGTGTTTCCGTTGGGCTACATACTTTACTACTGTTTTGTGGATTTTTGGAGGATGAAGAGTGTGGAAAAACACTACATAAATTCAGGGTGGTGGGCTGGTCGTTCGTCGTAACATTTTTGGGATGTTTGACACTACCGATGGTCATTTTGTGTTTGAAGAGATTGGGATGTGTTGGGCTATTTTGTAGTATTTTGTGGTGTATATAAGGTTGGAAAATAATGTATATATGTTGTTATTCTTGTGTTATTGTGTTGTTGGTATTATCTTGAATTTTGAGGAAGTAAGGATTATAGGGGAGATGCTGCCTGTTTTGATACAAAATAAGTGTGTCATTCGTTGTGCGATTGATGTACCTTTCGTAACTTAATGATAGTATTATTATATTTTTTGTAAATTAAGGTGAGAAGAGGTGAGTTCAACTTGTTTATTAGGAAGGTTGTGATAAGGTATGTTAAGGCTAAGCCCTTTCTTAATTTTTGCATGATCTCGTAACTACATGTGTTTGATAACGAAGCATAAAGAGAAGTTCATACTCCCAAATTTACATACATTATCCTAGTTTCATAAGTTATAGTATTCTCACTTATCAGGATTTTATATTCAATTGAGTATTATCTTCTTCCAGTCAAGAGAGCAGAGGGTCTATATATTTATAGTATTACAGTATTTTCACCACCATCGAGCTAAATAGGTGGGCAGGCCCCTATTAGGCAACTTGAGATCAGATGGTAAGTTATATTCTGATCCTATTTTAGCCGAGAGCCTATGAGAGAGCCTAGAATGTCCTAGATACAGAGCCTAGTATGGTCGAGTGTCGATGACCTAGCATACTACATAAGAGCAGTTACACGTTCCGAGCGTTATAGGGCCAGACATTTATTTTACTTACTATATTGAGAGAGTTGAGTCAACCTCATCAGGTAAGTACATCTCCAGATCATCTTTAACTCCTAGTTACTATCAGTTATTATATTATCAATTTAGTTTCAGCTTTCAGTTATTTTATTGCCTTACATACTCGGTACATTATTTAGGGCTGACGCCTCTTTTTTGGGGACGCTGCATTTCATGCATTCAGGTTCAGACAAACTGATGGGTAGACCTCCTCAGTAGGTGTTGCCTGAGTTCATCATGATCGAAGAGCTCCACATCTTTTGGAGTTGTCGGGTCTAGAGTTCTGTGTACATACTGTATATATATGCATATATGTTATGGGTAGGTCGGGGCCCTGTTCCGATCACAGTACATCTATTAGTAGAGGCTTGTAGACATATCCTTTCAGTTAGTGCAGTATGTTGGGCTTGTAGACCTTGTATGTATATTTGTTGGTTTGTTAGTTGTAGTAGTTATGAGGGCCTTGTCGGCCCAACTTTATATTGATGTTTAGTCAAAGCTAGTTTCGGTTCAATTCTATATTTTGCTTCGCAAATTGTCTTGAAATGTGGCCCCATGGCCAAAGTGTGACATTGTATGTTTAGAGTCCCTCATTCACAAGTTGGTACGCTAGGTTAAGTGAGGCACCAGGTGCCGGTCTCGCCCCCCAGCTTCGGGGCGTGACAGATCGGATGGTGAAAATTTTGGTTCCAAGGTTTATCAGTGTGGGTGGAAGGAATAATTTTTAGTTGATATGGTGTTATTGGGTCTATCTAGATTGGGGTGACATGGGATCACCCGCGAGTATGTGTAGGATGAGTAGATGCAATGATTTGATGACTTCAGAATGGTTCTTGGAACATTTGAGGAAACATGTTTGTTTAAGAGGGAGAGAATATAACGATCCAACCAATCGTTTTGAGAATTAACGTGTCGTTCAGTGGCTTAAGGTCTCGAGAAGCTTCATATTATGTATTATAACTTGCGTGTAAGGTCGAGTACAGTTTCTGGATGATTCAGGATTGATTTGGAAGGATGATTCTTATTTTAGAAGCTTAAGAAATAAGAGTTGATTGGAGTTTGAATTTTGTTTAGAAGACTCTAGAATGGTGTTTTGATGATTTCAATAGCTTCATATGGTGATTTTTCACTTAGGCTTATGCCCAGATTTTGATTTGGAGGTCTGTAGGTTGATTCGATACATTTTGGCGAAAGATGGAAAGTTGAAGGTTTGGAAGGTTGACAAGTTTGACCGCGAGTTGAATTTGTTTACATCGGGTTCGAATTTCAATTCCGGGAGTTGGTATAGGTCTGTTGTTTTATTTGGGACTTGCATTCATAATTTGACGTCATTCCGTATTGATTAGATATGATTTGGCATGAGTTGTAGAAGTTGAAAATACATAAGTTCATTAAGTTTGATTTAAGGTGCGATTCATAATATTGATGTTGTCTGAGGCGATCTGAGATCTCGATCAGGTCCGTGTTATGTTATGGAACATGTTGGTATGATTGGACAGGGTCTCTAGGGTCCTGGGTGTTTTTCGGATTAGTTTCAGATTGTTTCCATGTTTTTGGGCAAGTCAGGTTTTAGTGCTTTATACCTGCGCAATTTGGAGCGTAGGAGCGGGACTGCTTTTGCGTGCTTTGTGCCACTTCTGCGATGTTGAACTCTGGGCAGAAGTTTCTCTTCTGCGGCTGTAGGACTGCAAGTGCGGTTGGTGCATCTGCAGAATTTTGACCGCTGATGCGATGGTGTCCATTTCTGCGATTTTGAAGGCACTTCTGAGGCATCGTAGGTGCGATCGCATTTTCGCAGGTGTGTTCGCTAGTTTGGTAAGGGATAACCTCAGGTGCGGGTGTTGGATCGCAAAAGAGAGAGCGCAGGTGCGCATTTTGGTCCGCAAATGCGGAATCCCTAGGCAACATTATTATATATCGAGGGTTTGGCCATTTTTATCATATCTTGGGTCATCTTAGAGTATCAATTTGGCTTCTTTGAGTTAATTATCTTGTGTGTACGAGAGGTGACGAGTACGCGAGGTGACGAGTACGTACTCGGGCTTATATGTGGGAATTGACCAGTTTAGGCTCTTAGGGTTCTTTCATGTATTTATTTGGAATTGTTAGAACATGTTATATCTTTTATTCGTCATGACTACTATCACACGCATTATTTGAAGTTGTCGTTACATGTCACATTCTCTATTAATCGAGTTTTCTCTTATATGCCTTATTTGAAGTTGATATCACTTTTATCATTATGTGATTTCTTTTATTATTGAGTTATTATTAGTTGAAATATTTGTTCCATTATATCCTTTTGTTGCCGGTTATTCTCATGCATTTAGACGTAGTACTAGTTCGTGCCATCTCTCTAATTGTTAGCCTAATTCATACACCAGAATCCGAAGTTTGTCATTTCATGGAGATACTTTCACTATCGAGTTTACCCTTTAACAATTAATTGGAATTGAGGTTATCGAAAGTCATTAGTCTATTTTAATTGAAGTTGTGTTTAAAGGGGGTTTTGTTCGTTTTTGAGCTATTTTCCCGTTCATTTGGTTGTTATTGAAATTCTATACATATGGCCAAAAGGTATAGAAAAAATTAAAAAGAAAATAGGAGTGTATAGTGCTCACTGATAGGCTTAGTAGCATGCATTTTCCTTCATATTCTTTGATTTTTATTATGGTATGTGGTTTTGTTTGCCCCAAGTATTGTATTCCGTGTTGTTATTATTGGATACTATTTATCTTTTTTTTTCTTCCATCTTTCTTCCGTCCTTGCTTCCCTGTTCTTCTTCTTACCCTTCCTGAGCCGAGGGTCTATTGGAAACAACCTCTCTACCTGCATTAGGTATGGGTAAGGTCTGCGTATAGACTATCCTCCCCAGACCCCACATGTTGGGATCAAACTGGGATTGTTGTTGTTGCTGTTGAAATTCTATACATAATGTGTTCAAGCTGTGGGCTATTTATTGTGGAAATATTGATGTTGTTGGATTTTTCGAAAAGGTTGTGGCCAGTGGTCACTTATGGTACGAGTTGATATGTCGTGTTGTTGTGATGTTATCTCATGTGAATTGTTGTGTGGTTTGGTTGTTGTTATGCCGAGTATAAAGAAAAGGTCAGCTCGGTGCACTAAGCTCCCACTATGCGCGAGGTCCGGGGAAGGGCCGGACCACAAGGTCTATCGTTATAGGAGTATAAGGGTAGAATTTCACCGTTGTTGTTATGCGGGGTATACAGGTGTTATCTCATTGTTGTTGAATGTACGGAGCGATACAGGTAGTTATTGTGTTATTGTCGGAGCAGAGCGATAACGGTGGCTATGATACAGAGTGATACATGTGGCTTTTAAGAATGATACGGGTGACTAATGATATTGTTAGGGAAGAGTGATATGGGTGGCTATCAGAGTGATACGACATGCTAATGATATTGTCAGGGCAGAGTGATACGGGTGGCTATCGGAGAGATAAGAGTGGCAACATCAGGGATGATGTGTGATGGCTTGGGGACATTTTGTTGGTTATATTCGTGTGATGGTATGATTTTTCCTTGTGTATGTCATAAACCTTACGTGTCTTGTTGTGTTGCTTCACTAAGCTACTCGATGTCTTTGATATTACTTGTTGATTTGGGTTGCGGTAGTACACTCTCACAAGCATACACCGTAGCATGCAACTTATACTAGCTTAGGAGTAGGAAACTTGAAATTTATCGATCATGCCCATGTGCTCTTGTATTATCTGTTTTCATGTTGGTATTGAGCCTTTGACCACGACAGGCTGATTGTGATTGTGACGCTGTGATCATGCCAGGCGGATTGAGAAATCGCCACATGAGTTGTCAGTGCGATTGTGATTTGAAATGTGGGTACAAGGTGTTGTGAGCATATGATGGTGGGTTAAGACCTGTGATTTGTGACTATAAGATGAGGTATCTCAGAGTGATTTCGTTGCGAAACTTGTGTTAGAACGGCTTGATTAATTTGTTGTCAATTGTGTTCCTTATTTGGTTCCAATGGTACTTTCATGATGTTCTTATTGCTTTATTGTTTATATCACACGTTGATTCTTGTTTCCATTTACTGATTCCTTCTTTCCATTATTAGCTTCATACTTATATACCACCCATGTTATTTTGTCTAGTAGGTGTCTTGACTTGTACCTCGTCACTATTCCGCCGAGGTTAGTCTTGATACTTACTGGGTACTGACTGTGGCATACTCATACTATACTTCTGCACATTTTTGTGGAGAGCCAGGTATTGGAGATATCAGACTTGGGCAGAGTGTGCTTGTTCATCGCGAGGATTCAAGGTAGAGCTTCTTGGTCTTCGTAGTCCCTTGGAGTCCTTTTCTTACATTGTACAGTTAACTTGACATTTGAACAATATTGTATTTCGATCTTTGAGATCATTCCATGTATTCAGCTATAGTTCGTGACTCTGTATTATCAAATGTTGGGAGGTTGTTATGATTATTGTTGTGTATGCCTATTTCATTTTTGTTTTGGTATTTATATTAAACTATGTTTTAAATCATTGTTAAATTGCCTTAGGTTATTGTAAGTAATCGGCTTACCTAGTCTTATAGACTAGGTAAAAGCATGACATCCTACGGAGGGAAACTTGAGGTCGAGAAGGTCCCATTGGGTTTTAAGAGGGTTCTCTCTTCAAAGCTCCTTAAAGACTTCGTACAAGTGTGTTGATGTTATCACGAACACCAACTGCCTTTCAGTTCTAAGTTCACTCTTTGTATTTTGATACAAGGCCTCACCAATATTTTTCTCTCTTTCTTCTCTCTACTAGTTACACAGTAAATCACACTCAGATGACAATGCTTGCATAGAGTAAAACAAAGTGCACGAGGTTGGTTAGATCAAAGTATGTCACTTATATTGGTCGTTTCATAATATATACACCTTGAGAAATCTTCTTTGATTTGATTATGGCAGATCTTGAGAGATTGGAATCCCAAAGGAATTTATCCTTGGAATGAATCGAACGATTATTTATTCCAAGAATAAGTGTGGAGCTTCCATTGACTTGAGTCTTGACTAGCGATCTTGATAGAATTTTTCATCTGTGAGTGAATTCTTATTTCAACGAATAGCCTTTGATTTGAATTCTACATCCTTTAATGAGCAGATCTTCAGATTTTCGATAGATATAATAGGAGAATTCTTAGCAATCTTGAACTCCTCTGGTTTTGGTCCTTCCTTTCTTATCTTCCTTCGGATGGTCTGTCAGATCTTGGAGATCTTTTCTTCTTTCCCTTTGTTCCTTCCTTTCTTGTCTTCCTTCGCATATTTTTTTTTATCTTTCTTGTCCTTTCCTCTACTCTTGTAATGTAACTACGAATAGATATTATGTTATTTCATCACTGAAATTTGGATCTAACAATCTCCCCCTTTTTGGTGATGACAAATAACAAGATAAAATCAATTTACTTCCTTGTCCATGTTAGTCGACTCTTCTTCTGTTGTAGTCGACTCCCCCTCAACCAGAAATCTTCTCCAATGTGGACATGTATTCTTATAAGTCGACTCCCCCTCAACTGGGCAGCCATAAAATCATATATTGTACTTGTAAATCTTATTCTCCCCCTTTGGCATCAACAAAAAGCATCATATTGGCAAAAATATGTCAAAGCAAGTAATAGCTAACTAGTTTAGCATGCTAGAGCAGATATAACTATCTTAACAGTACAACCCAGGATTGGAAATCCAGTCAAAAAATAATCACAAAAGAAAGTATTATCTTAAACATCCATCCACCAACAAATTTAGTGACACAGAAAATAAGTGAGGGTGTTGCAGATAGCTTCCTTGAGATGATCAGAGCTAGCATTTACTGTTAGTGATATCCCATTGATCATGTCATGCACTTCCTTGAAGGCTTTGACTGCATTCTTGTTACACCATATGTTTTCGTACGTGAAAGTACGCCATAAGTAAATTGATGGAAGCTCGGAAAATGAGATGTTACATCCTGCATTTTCGTACGTTAAAGTTTCATCGTAAGTTAAGAGACGTAAGATCGAGAATGAGGTTATATTAATATTATAAGCATTATATTATTTCAGACACGTGATGAGTAAATTCGTGAAGGAGAGAGGGTAAGCAAATCGAAGGAAATGAGTTTCGTCGAAGTTTGGTAATTTGGAATGAAATTGTGATGACCCAAAATGTCATCCCATGTATTCTTAGATAATTATGTGTTCCGAGGTCATGAAAACCTCCTTCTATCTCACCTCAATTTGCGTGCGCAACCCATACATGTAGCCGGGAAGTTTTTATGGGAAAAACTGAAGAAAATGATAATTTTGTGTTAAAATTTGAATTTAGATGACTTTGGTCAACATTTTTGGCAAACAGACCCGGACCTGTGATTTGATAGACCCGGAGGGTCCGTAGGAAAATATAGGACTTGGGCGTATGCCCGGAATAGAATTCCGAGGTCCCAAGTCCGAGAAATGAATTTTTAAAAGAAATTATCTTCTAAAAAAATATAAGAGATTTTGAAAATGAAATTCTATGTGGAACCTGTGGTATCAGGCCCGTTTCTTGGTTCCGGAGCCCGGTACAGGTTTGATATAATATTTTTGTCATATCAGTTTGGTAAGAAACGGACTTCATTTGGCGTGATTCAGACCTTAAATGCAAAATTTGGAAGTTTTGAGAATTTTCATGGATTCTGAGGTTTAATTCGTTGTTTTTTATGTTATTTTGGTGGTTTAGTTACACAAGTAAGTTCGTAGGATGTTTTTGAGGTTGTGTGCATATTTGGTTTTGAGCCCCGAGGGCTCGAATGAGTTTCGGGTAGATGTCGGGGTGAAAGAACTTAGAAATAATCTGGTGTAAGTATCATTTTCTGGTGTCTTGTATTCAGCATTATGCGATCGCATAGGTCCATTCGTGATCGCATAGAACTATGTAGAGAGGGGAGTTTGTGACACTATGCGATCACATATCAGGGGCTGCGGCCGCATAGTGTAATAGGAAGACTGGGGCTGGGTAGGTGTAACTCTATGTGGTCGCACTTCTTCCTTCGCGATCGCGGAGCGTGGAGTTCAGTGAACTATATGATCACATTTCCTCTCTCGCGATCGCATAGGTATAAATTTCCCAGTTAATTTTTTTAAGTCAAAAACAGAACCCATACGGGAATTTCACCATTTTTCACAAACTCCCTCTTCTCTAGACCTCTTGGGCAGTTTTTGAAGAACTTCTTCACCATAACCTCTTAGGTATGTAATCCTAAACTCGTTTTCTTCCATTTGTATCAACACCCATTAGATTCTAGGCCTAAAAACATGTGATTAAGGGTAGAAAATTAGAGATTTGGGTATAATTAGGACTTTTTGATTATTTGAAAATTTGACCTCGTTTTGGGATCGGATTTCAAAACAAATTATATATTCGGGCTCGTGGGTGAATGGGTGATCGGGTTTTGGTCCGAACCTCGTGTTTTGACCAAGCGGGCCTGGGGTCGATTTTTAGATTTTTGGGAAGAATGTTAGAAAGTCTATAATTAAGCATTGGAATTGAATTTTTTATCCTTTATTGATGTTATTGAGTCGATTATGTCTAGATACAATTGATTTGGAGTCGGGTTCAAAAGGAAAGGCGGTGCTTAAGGCTTGATTTGGATCATTGGAGTCGAGGTAAGTGTTTGGCCTAACCTTAGCTTGAGGGAATAGGTATTGAGTCTTAATTGCTACGTGTTTATTCCATGTTTAATGTATAAGTGAGGTGACGAGTACCTATATGTTGTTGTCAAGCATGACCGTGAGTCGAATATTATGAATTATATAGTATTCATTGATATTTACAGCGTTATGGATTAAATTTGAACTTGGTGGTTATTCACTTGATGGAAATTCTCAGTTATGAGTACTGTTGAGTAGTTGAACGATTGAGGAATATTTAATTGAATTATACACCTATGTAGGATTGGTTATAGTTGTGTCCCTTGCCGGGACGGTATTATTCTTATTGATTATTCCTGTGCATTTAAGGTTGCTTATTGTTGATTTCCCTGCCAATTGCTGTTTTTATGATGTTTATAAACGAGGGGACATTCCGTGCCATGTTTATGTTTATTTTTGCACGAGGGGACATTCTGTGTCGTGTGATTGATATTTATGCACGAGGGGACATTCTGCGCCACGTTTATGTTTATTTATGCACGAGGGGACACTCCGTGCCGTGGGATTGATATTTATGCACGAGGGGACATTCTGTGCCATGTTTATGTTTATTTATCCACGAGGGGACATTCTGTGCCGTGTTATTTATATTTATGCACGAGGGGACATTCCGTGCATGTTGTTGATATTTATGCACGAGGGGACATTCCGTGCTGTGTTTTATGATATTTTAGCACGAGGGGACATGCCGTGCCATTTCTGTTTACTCGTTTGTTCAGAGTTGTTAATTCTTGTTGTTATTTAAATATTTCAGTTGTTGCTCTGTTCCGTCATTTCAGTAATTTCTACCCCTTTTTCCCCAGCATGTATTTCCCTAACTGTTGTTCCTAATTGCTTATTTCCTGTCGTTAATTCTGTTATGTATTATCAAATTGTACATGTGGTATTATTTGTCGTGTCCTAGCGTCGTCACTACTTCGCCGAGGTTAGGCTCGACACTTACTCAGTACATGGGGTTGGTTATATTGATCCTACACCTGCACTTCTTATGTTGTGCAGATCCTAGTACCGGACCCAGTGGACACTGATCGAGGAGGCTTCCTTCAGTCCACCAGGCGACACTGAGGTAGTCCTGCAGGCGTCCGCAGGCCTTGGCGTCACCTCCTATCTCACTTATTTTCCTGTCTTTATGTATTTCCGAGACAGTAGTACTTTGTTTATTCAGACCTTTATTTGTAGCAATCATAGACAGTCCGTGAAATTGTGACACCGAATTCTGGGAGTTGTTATTATGGAATTTCAATAATTATGTAATTAAGTTGATAGATTTCATTTCCTCTGCACTTTTATTTCTCTTAGTTATTGCATATCACTTTTTTAAATGCTAAATAATAAAGGAACAAATTAGAATAACCAGTAACATTGGCTTGTCTAGCGGGTTCAATGTTAGGCGCCATCACAATCCCGACGGTGGGATTTCAGGTCGTGACAAGTTGGTATCAAAGCTCTAGGTTGCCTATGTCTCACAAGTCACAGACAAACTTGGTAGAGTCTTAGAGATCGGTACGGAGACATCTGTACTTTTCCTCTAGAGGCTGCAAAGTTAGAAATAACTTCACATTTATTCTTCTCTGTCATGCAATTTGAATTCTAAATACTAATTGAGTTTCTATTCTATTCTCTCGCAGATGGTGAGAACACGTGCTTCCTCATCTACCTACAACAGCTCGATCCTCCAGTTGCAGCTCCTAGGAGGGGACGAGGACGAGGCCGAGGCCGTACAAGAGGCCGAGGAAGGGGCAGGGCTCAGCCCTAGTGCAGGATCCTCAGGTAGAGTTTGCCGATGAGATTCCTGCTCAGACAGTTCCAGTTGGACCAGCTCAGGTCCCAGAGGGCTTCATTGCCACCCAGGTACTTCAGGATGCTCTAGTCCGCTTAGTGGTCCTTATGGAGAGAGTGGCTCAGGCCAGTCTACTTCCTACAGCACCAGCCATCTCTCAGGCTGGGGAGGGGCCCAAACTCCTGCTACCCGCACACCAGATCAGTTAGCTTCTTAGTTCAAGATTCCAGCACCTCAGACAGCTGGAGTAGCTCAGTCGGGTATTGTGGCACAGGCATTTGAGGGAGCAACTACGTCTGCCGATGCTTTGTGGAGATTGGATCGGTTCACCAAGTTGTATCCTACTACTTTCACTGGTGCTATAAGGTTCATCGGAACATGGCGATTGTGGAGACCAATGGGGTCGATTTTGCTACTTTCCGTCTTTCTGGTACCACTAAGACTTGGTGGAGAGATTTTTGCTTGACCGAGCCAGTTGGATCTTTGCCTTTGTCTGGGGCTCAGTTCTCCGAGTTTTTCTTGGAGAAGTTTCTACCAGTTACTCAGAGAGAGGATCCTCGGAGGTAGTTCGAGCGTCTCCAGCAGGGCTCTATGACAGTTACCTAATATGAGACCCGATTCAACACTTTGGCCACGCATGCTATTATGATACTCCCCATTAATTGAGAGAGAGTGAGGAGGTTTATTGAGGGGCTAGCTCAGCCGATTAGACTTCAGATGGACAGAGAGACAAGTACTGATATTTCATTTCAAGAGGCGGCCAATGTGGCCAAGCAGATTGAGATGGTCTTATCACAGGGTAGTGGTCAGTGGTCTGACAAGAGGCCTCGTCATTTTGGCCGATTTAGTGGTGCCTCATCTGGAGGCAGAGATTCCTTTGGCAGAGGTCATCCTCCTAGACCATTCCAGTCGGCACTTCAGGTATCTCGTAGTGCACCATCAGCTCCTATCAGTGCACCGCCACTTCAGAGCTTCCAGGGTGGTTATTCTGGTCGACAGGGACATTTTCTGGGCCAGCAACCTCAACAGCTACAATCTTGTTTCACTTGTAGTGTTCCAACGCACATTTCTAGGTTTTGCCCCCGAGCTTCTTGAGGTTCTCAGTATCAGGGTTCCCGTGCTATGATTCACGACCAGGTTAACCCCCGCCCCCTCAGCCAGCTAGGGATGAAGGTCGAGGTGCTAGAGGTGGGGGCCATACAGTTAGAGGTGGAGGACAGGATATGAGGGGTAGAGGTCTGCTCGCAGTAGGTCGGTCCAGGGATGTTCAGATTGGTGGGGCTCAACCCCGATGCTATGATATTCCCGCTAGACCTGAGGCTGAGGCCTCTGATGCAGTCATTACATGTATGGTTTCAGTTTGCAGCAGAGATGCTTTAGTTTTGTTTGATCCGGGGTCCACATTTTCCTACGTGTCCTCATATTTTTCTACTTATCTGATTATGTACTATGATTCCTTTAGTACTCCTGTATATGTATCTACACCGGTGGGTGATTCTATTATGGTAGATCGAGTCTACCGTTCATGCATAGTGGTTAGTGGTGGTCTTGAGAGTCGTGTAGATCTTTTACTCCTTGATATGGTTGATTTCAATGTCATTTTGGGGTTGGATTGGTTGTCTCCCTATCATGCTATTCTGGACTGTCATGCCAATATTGTGACCTTGGCCTTACTGGGAGTACCCCGATTGGAGTGGAGGGGGACTCCTAGTAATTCTTTCGGCAATGTTATCTTATATATAAAGGCTCGACGCATGATCAAGAAGGGTTGTTTGACCTATTTGGTTTATGTTCGTGATTCTAGTGCCGAGGTTCCTCTTATTGAGTCTTTCCCCATTGTTCGTGAGTTTCCAGAGGTATTCCCTGCTGACTTGTCAGGTATGCCACCCGACATGGATATTGACTTTTGCATTGATTTGGCTCCGGGCACTCAGCCCATTTCTACCTCGCCATATCGTATGGCCCCGCCATAGTTAAAGGAGTTGAAGGATCAGTTACTGGATTTGCTAGCCAAAGGC
Source organism: Nicotiana undulata (assembly GCA_005239495.1). Taxonomy (NCBI): domain Eukaryota; kingdom Viridiplantae; phylum Streptophyta; class Magnoliopsida; order Solanales; family Solanaceae; genus Nicotiana; species Nicotiana undulata. Next base: position 78,935 of record ML246748.1, read on the forward strand.
TTTATTAGGCCTAGTGTTTCTCCTTGGGGTGCGCCAATGTTGTTTGTTAAGAAGAAAGATGGCACAATGAGAATGTGCATTGATTACCAGCAATTGAACAACCTTACTATTAAGAATAAGTATCCTTTGCCGAGGATTGATGATTTGTTTGACCAGCTTCAGGGTGCCACAGTGTTTTCAAAGATATATTTGAGATCTAGTTACAACCAGTTGAGGATTAGGGCATCTGATGTCCGTAAGATAGCCTTTCGTACTCGGTATGGTCATTATGAGCTCTTGGTGATTTCGTTTGGGTTGACAAATGCCCCAGATGCCTTTATGGAGTTGATGAATCGAGTGTTCATGCCTTATTTGGATTTGTTCGTGATTTTCTTCATTGACGATATTTTGGTTTACTCTCGCAGTCGGGAGGAGCGTGAGCATCACCTTCGAGTCGTTCTCTAGACTCTGAAGGACATCCAGTTGTATTCCAAAGTTTTGAGGTGTGAGTTTTGGTTGAGTTTGTAGCATTTCTGGGCCATGTTGTGTCGGCCGAGGGTATTCAGGTGGATCCCAAGAAGATTTCAGCTGTCAGAGACTGGCCTAGACCCACCTCAGCTACAGAGATTCAAAGTTTATTGGGCTTAGCAGGTTATTATCGTTGGTTTGTGGAGGGCTTTTCATCTATTGCAGCCCCGATAACCATGTTGACTCAGAAGGGTGCCCAGTTCAGGTGGTCAGATGAGTGTGAGGCGAGCTTTCAGAATCTCAAGACAGCCTTGACCACGATACCGGTGTTAGTTTTGCCTAGAGGTTCAGGGCCATATACCGTGTATTGTGATGCTTCACGGGTTGGACTTGGTGCAGTGCTGATGCAGGATGACAAAGTTATAGCTTATGTTTCTCGTCAGTTGAAGGTTCATGAGAAGAAATATCCGGTTCATGATTTAGAGTTAGCATCCATTGTCCATGCATTGAAGATTTGGAGGCATTATTTGTATGGTGTGTCATGTGAGGTGTTCACAGATCATAAGAGTTTGCAATATCTGTTCGAGCAGAAAGAGTTGAATATGAGGCAGAGAAGGTGGTTAGAGCTGTTGAAAGACTACGACATTACCATCTTATATCATCCGAGGAAGGTCAATATGGTGGCCGATGCTTTGAACCGGAAGTCAGTCAGCATGGGTAGTCTTGCTTATATACTAGTCGGGGAGCAACCGCTTGCTTTAGATGTTCAGGATTTAGCTAATCGGTTCATGAGATTTAATGTTTTAGAGATTGGCAGTGTTTTAGCTTATACCGTGGCCCGTTCTTCATTGTTTGATCGTATTCGGGACATGCAGTATGATGATCGTCATTTATGTGTTCTCAAGGATACGTTTTGGCACGGAGGTGCCAAGCAGGTTACGGTTGATGATGATGGAGTCTTGAGGATGCAGAGTCGTATCTGTGTGCCTGATGTTTATGGGATTCGTGAGATGATATTGCAGGAGGCCCATAGTTCTCAGTATTCCATTTATCCGGGCGCCGCAAATATGTACCAGGATTTGCGGCAGCATTATTGGTAGCGGAGGATGAAGAAAGATATTGTGGCATATGTAGCTCGGTGCTTGAACTATCAGAAGGTTAAACACGAACACCAGAGACCCGGTGGTTTGATCCAGCAGATTGAGCTTCCCGAGTGGAAGTGGGAGCGTATTACCATGGATTTTGTAGTTGGGCTCCCACGAACTCAGAGGATGTTTGATGCGGTGTGGGTCATTGCGGATAGGCTGACCAAGTCAGCACACTTCATTCATGTATCAGTTTCGTATTCTTCGGAGAGGGTGGCAATGATCTACATCAGGGAGATTGTTCGCCTGCATGGTGTGCCCGTGTCCATTATTTATGACCGAGGTACTCAGTTTACCTCTCATTTCTGGAGAGTATTTCAGTGTGAGTTGGGCACCTGGGCTGAGTTGAGCACATCGTTTCATCCTCAGACAGACGGACAGTCCGAGCGTACTATTCAGATCTTGGAGGATATGTTGCGGGCATGTGTCATTAACTTTGGAGGTTCATGGGATCAGTTCTTGCCTTTAGGTGAGTTTTCCTACAACAACAGCTATCACTCGCGCATTCACATGGCTCCTTATGAGGTGTTGTATGGTAGGCAGTGTCGGTCGCTAGTCGGGTGGTTTGAGCCTGGCGAGGCTAGATTGTTGGGTTCATAGTTAGTCCAGGATGCCTTGGACAAGGTGAAGATAATTCATGATAGACTTCGTACAACTCAGTCCAGGCAGAAGAGTTATGTAGACCGCAGAGTTCGTGATTTGGAATTCATGGTTGGAGACCGGGTATTGCTTCGGGTGTCGCCCATGAAGGGCGTGATGAGGTTCGGAAAGAAGGGCAAGTTGAGCCCTAGGTACATTGGTCCCTTTGAGATTCTTGAGAAGGTAGGAGAGGTGGCCTACAGACTTGCCTTGCCACCGAGTTTATCAGTCGTGCATCCGGTGTTTCATGTATCTAGTCTTTGGAAGTATCATGCCGATCCCTCTTATGTGCTAGACATCAGCAGGGTCCAGTTTGACAGGGATTTGACTTATGAGGAGGAACTAGTAGCCATATTAGCCCGACAGGTTCGTCAGTTGAGATCGAAGAGTTATCCTTCGGTTCGTGTTCAGTGGAGAGGTCAGCCTGTTGAGGCAGCTACCTGGGAGTCCGAGTCCGATATGCGGAGCCGATATCCCCATTATTTCCCCCATTCAGATACCTTTCTATGTCTGTTCGAGGACAAACGTGTGTTTTAGAGGTGGAGATTCTGATCACCCAAAAGGTCATCCCGTGTATTCTTAGCTAATTCCGTGTTCTGAGGTCATGCAAAACTCCTTCTATATCACCTTGATTTGCGTGCACAGCCCGGGCGTGTAGCCGGAAAGTCATTATGTGAAAAACTGAAGAAAATGATAATTTTGTGTTAAAATTTGAATTTAGTTGACTTTGGTCAATATTTTTGGTAAACGGACCTGGACCCGCAATTTGAAGGTCCCGGAGGGGCCGTAGGAAAATATGGGACTTGGGCGTATTCCCGGAATGGAATTTCGAGGTCCCAAGTCCGAGAAATAAATTTTTAAAAGAAATTGTTTTCTGAAAAATATAGGAGATTCTGAAAATGAAATTCTATGTGAAACCGGTGGTATCGGGCTCGTATCTTTTTTCCGGAGCCCGGTACAGGTTTGATATAATATTTGTGTCATATTTGTAAAGTTTGGTGAGAAACAGAGTTCCTTTGACGTGATTCGGACCTTAAATTCAAAATTTGGAAGTTTTGAGAATTTCCATGGATTTTGAGGTTTAATTCGTTGTTTTTATGTTATTTTGGAGGTTTAGTTACACCATTAAGTTCGAATGATGTTTTTGAGGTTGTGTGCATATTTGATTTTGAGCCCCGATGGCTCGGGTGAGTTTCGGGTAGGTGTCAGGGTGCAAAAACTTAGAAAAATCTGGTGTAAGTATCATTTTTTTGTGTCTGGTGTTATGCACTATGCGATCGCATGGGTCCATTCGCGATCGCATAGAATTATGTTGAGTGGGGAGTTTATGACACTATGCGATCGCATAGCAGGGGCTGCGACCGCATAGTGTAATAGGAAGGCTGGGGCTGGGTAGGTATAACTCTATGCGATCACACTTCTTTCTTCGCGATCGCGGAGCGTGTAGTTCAGTGAACTATCCGATCACATTTCCTCTCTCGCGATAGCATAGGTATAAATTGCCCAGTTAGTTTTTTATTAAGTCCAAAAACAGAACCCATACGGGAATTTCACCATCTTTCACAAACTCCCTCTTCTCCACACCTCTTGGGCGATTTTTGAAGAACTTCTTCACCATAACCTCTTAGGTATGTAATCCTAAACTCGTTTTCTACCATTTTTATCAACACCCATTAGATTCTAGGCCTAAAAACATGAGATTAAGGGTTGAAAATTAGGGATTTGGGTAGAGTTAGGGCTTTTTGATTATTTGGGAATTTGACCTCGTTTTGGGGTCGGATTTCAAAACAAATTATATATTCAGGCTCGTGGGTGAATGGGTGATCGGGTTTTGGTCTGAACCTCGTGTTTTGACCAAGCGGGCCCGGGATCGATTTTAGGATTTTTGGGAAGAATGTTAGAAAGTCTATAATTAAGCATTGGAATTGAATTGTTTAGCCTTTAGTGATGTTATTGAGTCGATTATGTCTAGATACGATTGATTTGGAGTCGGGTTCAAAAGGAAAAGCGGTGATTGAGGCTTGATTTGGATCATTGGAGTCGAGGTAAGTGTTTGGCCTAACCTTAACTTGAGGGAATATGTATTGAGTCTTAATTGCTACGTGTTTATTCCATGTTCAATGTATAGGTGAGGTGACGAGTACCTATATGTTGTTGTCAAGCATGACTGTGAGTTGAATATTATGAGGAGCCGATATCCCCATCATTTCCCCCATTCAGATACCTTTCTATGTCTGTTCGAGGACGAACGTGTGTTTTAGAGGTGGAGATTATGATGACCCAAAAGGTCATCCCGTGTATTCTCAGTTAATTCTGTGTTTTGAGGTCATGCAAACCTCCTTCTATATCACCTTTATTTGCGTGCACAGCCCGGACGTGTAGCCGGAAAGTCATTATGTGAAAACCTGAAGAAAATGATAATTTTGTGTTCAAATTTGAATTTAGTTGACTTTGTTCAATATTTTTGGTAAACAGACCCGGACCCGCGATTTGACGGTCCCGAAGGGGCCATAGGAAAATATGGGACTTGGGCGTATGCCAGGAATGGAATTCCGAGGTCCCAAGTCCGAGAAATAAATTTTTAAAAGAAATTGTTTTCTGAAAAATATAAGAGATTCTGAAAATGAAATTCTATGTGAAACCGGTGGTATCTGGCTCGTATCTTTGTTCCGGAGCACGGTGTAGGTTTGATATAATATTTGTGTCATATCTGTAAAGTTTGGTAAGAAACGGACTTCATTTGACGTGATTCGGACCTTAAATGCAAATTTTGGAAGTTTTGAAAATTTCCATGGATTTTGAGGTTTAATTCGTTGCTTTTTATGTTATTTTGGTGGTTTAGTTACACCATTAAGTCCGAAGGATGTTTTTGAGGTTGTGTGCATATTTGGTTTTGAGCCCCGATGGCTCGTGTGAGTTTCGGGTAGGTGTCAGGGTGCAAAAACATAGAAAAATCTGGTGTAAGTATCATTTTCTGGTGTCTGGTGTTATGCACTATGCGATCGCATAGGTCCATTCGCGATCGCATAGCACTATGTTGAGAGGGGAGTTTGTGACACTATGCGATCGCATAGCAGGGACTGCGACCGCATAGTGTAATAGGAAGAACTTCTTCACCATAACCTCTTAGGTATGTAATCCTAAACTCGTTTTCTACTATTTTTATCAACACCCATTAGATTCTAGGCCTAAAAACGTGAGATTAAGGGTTGAAAATTAGGGATTTGGGTAGAATTAGGGCTTTTTGATTATTTGGGAATTTGACCTCGTTTTGGGGTCGCATTTAAAAACAAATTATATATTCGGGCTCGTGGGTGAATTGGTGATCGGGTTTTGGTATGAATCTCGTGTTATGACCAAGCGGGCCCGGGGTCGATTTTAGGATTTTTGGGAAGAATGTTAGAAAGTCTATAATTAAGCATTGGAATTGAATTGTTTAGCCTTTATTGATGTTATCGAGTCGATTATGTCTAAATACGATTGATTTGGAGTCGGGTTGAAAAGGAAAAGCGGTGATTGAGGCTTGATTTGGATCATTGGAGTCGATGTAAGTGTTTGGCCTAACCTTAGCTTGAAGGAATATGTATTGAGTCTTAATTACTACATGTTTATTCCATGTTCATTGTATATGTGAGGTGACGAGTACCTATATGTTGTTGTCAAGCATGACTGTGAGTCAAATATTATGAATTATATGGTTTTCATTGATATTTACCACGTTATGGATTAAATTTCAACTTAGTGGTTATTCACTTGATGGAAATTCTCAGTTATGAGTACTGTTGAGTAGTTGAACGGTTGAGAAATATTTTGTTGAATTATACACCTATGTAAGATTGGTTATAGTTGTGTCCCTTGCCGGGACGGTATTATTCTTGTTGATTATTCCTGTGCATTTAAGGTTTCTTATTGTTGATTTTCCTGCCAATTGTTGTTTTTATGATGTTTCTGCATGAGGGGACATTTCGTGCCATGTTTATGTTTATTTATGCAAGGGGACATTCTGTGCCGTGTGATTGATATTTATGCACGAGGGGACATTCCGTGCCACGTTTATGTTTATTTGTTGTGATGACCCAAAAGGTCATCCTATGTTAATTTAGCTAAATATGTGTTCCAAAGCCCTGAAAGCCTCTGATAATCTCACCTCGATATGCGTGCATAGCCCGGGCGTGTAGCCGGGAAGCTTTTATGTGAAAACTTGATGAAAAATGGAAATTCAAGTAATTAATTGAATACAGTTGACTTTTGTCAACATTTTTGGTAAACAGACCCGGACTCGTGATTCGATGGTCCTGGAGGGTCCGTAGGAAAATATGGGACTTGGACGCGTGCCGGGAATCGAATTCCGAGGTCCCAATCCCGAGAAAAAGAATTTTTAAAGAAATTTTTTTCCTGAAAATAATAAAGGTTTATGAAAATGATAATTAATGTGAAAACCGTGCCACCGGGCCCGTATTATAGTTCCAGAGCTCGGAACAGATTTAATATATGTTATGTGAGTTAATTGTAAAGCTTGGTGTAAAGCGGACTTGAAATGACATGTTTCAGATCAAAATCAGAATGATTGAGCCTTATGAAGTTTTAAGAAAATTCTATGAGTTTTGAGGATTAATTCATTGATTTTGATGATATTTTGGTGATTTGAATGCTTGAACAAGTCCTTAGGATGATTTGGGAGTCGTGTGTGTTTTTGGTTTTGAGACTCGAGGGCTCGAGTGAGTTTCGGGCAGGTAACATAGTGCAAAAGTTAGAAAAATCTAGTGTGCAGTAGCTGTTGCTGGTGTCTGGCATTTTGCTCTATGCGATCGCATAAGTCCTTCTGCGATCGCATAGGCTTGCATTGAGGGGGAGGTCAGTTCCTCTATGCGATCGCATAGCACTGTCCGCGATCGCATAGAGGTATAGTAGGTCTTGGCGGGGGGCTGGCTAGGTACTCTTCGCGATCACAAGGTCTAGTTCGCGATCGCATAGGGTGGATTCCTTGAGCGATGCGATCGCAGTGAGGAGGGGTCCCAGGTTGTTCTTCATGATCGCATTCTTTCAGCCGCGATCGCAGAGTGTAGGGACAAAACTCTCCGCGATCGCAGATCCATTTCTGCGATCGCGATGCACGTTTTCGCCTAGTTATTTTTAAAAGCTCCAAAACAGAATACCATACGGGATTTCATCAATTTTCACCATTCCCTTCTTTCTCAAACTCCATTGAAGACCTCCAAGCCATTTTCCCCCTCCATAGCCATTTGGGTAAGTGTTCTTAACACCAATTTCTTCCGCTTTCCTCCCCTAATAACTAGAATCTAGGCCTAAAATCCTAAAATCAAAGTAGAAATTAGGGGTTTTGGGTAGAGTTAGGGTTTATGGGATTTTGGATAATTCAACCTCAATTTGGGGTCGGATTTCAAAACAAATCATATATTTGAACTCGTGGGGGTATGGGTGATCAGGTTTTGGTCCGAGCCTCGTGTTTGGACCAAGTGGGCCCGGGGTCAAATTTTTGTATTTTTTGAAGAATGCTAGGAAATGTATATCTAGGCTATGAGATTGTATTTATGAGTCATTGTTTATGTTATTAAGTTAATGTATATCTAGGCTATGAGATTGTATCTAGGCTATGAGATTGTTTATGAGTCCTAGCCTAGATATTGTGTGCTATGTGCTATGTGTTACCATGTTCAATGCATAGGTGTCCTCAAACGTGCCATGAACTGCCCCAGAATTATCTGAAATCACTGTTTAACACCTCGTGCACCTGCCCGTGCTACCACAACCCAGTTGAGCACATTAGCTTGATAAAATCTGAAGTTATCCCCTTTTTGTTCCATATAATAAACTCAGCCCCCAGTTCCAACACTTGAAATACTCTGCCATGCCTGTTTCTAATATGTGAACACCACGTCAACTACCACACGAGGCACCAGAACACAACTGCGTGCCCTTGCTGAATCAGCACCATATGCCGCTTGATCCATTATCTTACCACATTGACGCTCCCTGAACCTTAATAGCCAGAATTATGCGAATTTGATGCTCTCAAGGAACCTTATAAGATACATTCATACATTCTGCTATAACGCTGACGATATCACCACCACGGAGGAGATGTGTAGAAATTCATAACAATCTGCAGAGTTAACCACACGTTGAAATCTTTTCTCTAAACTTGAATCATCATCTCATTGCAAACCAATAATGGCAACTCCCTTGAAATACACTCGCATAATCCTATCACACCGATCCCAAATTTACAAATCTCGTCTCACCCAGTATGAACCGCTCAGGTAACCGATCACCCCAAACACGGCCAGAAGCTTCACACATGATGCCGCCACGCGCCAATTGACCATAATTCGAACACGACAGAAAAGGACAATAACATCAGGAAGGGACTGCCCGACTCAAGCTAACAATATGGACTTTCCTCAGAGAAATAGGAAGTAAAACACAAGAATAATCATTACAGGAGTCTTGCTCAAAATCACACTGTTGCAGCGCGCAACCCGATCATAGTAACATACCCGTGGTGGCGTGCCACCCGATCCCATCATAGAATTTACATAAAGAAATATATTCACATAGTTGAATTGCTCAATATTACAACTTACTAACATCGGTCACAAGCACGCTGCGTGCATAATACCATTCTTGGGAGACTGATAGAGCCATATGCTACAAAAACTCCAGCACGACTGAGGTGCGATATATAATCTGAATCTCAGGAGCCATCCTGCTCACATAACCTCGCCACTACGCGGAACCTCAACACATAAGAAATTATCAAGCCGTTTCACAACTCACACGACACAATCACAATATCACATGAATTTGACGAAGACGGGACAACACTTGATATCCCTATACCCCTCCTTGAGAAGTGCCATACTGAAATGAACACCTCTGACTCGCATGAAGCCCAAAATCTTGTTTAAATCCATTCACTCACTTCAAGCTGATTCTACTCGCATTGAACTAGGATGATAGCCTTACCTGGTCAAAACAACCTACTTCCATTCATAGCACGCAAGAACAACCATCATAGCCAGGACGAACACCCCATAATCTACAACCAACTGAACTGAACGCCTTCAAGGCATAAATTCTCAAATAAGCAGTGTTTCCCTTCCTTATACTTGGTCTAAATCTCCGACCACTCGGGTGACTACATGCCACTCTTATACAATCTTCCCGCGGTCATGCTCCCATGGCCTTCCACACAAGGTAACAAGTATGCACATCCATACCACCAACCACCCTAAGGCTGTAAAACAATTCAAGGACCCGTAACCAGGATACAAAACCTCTTTCACCAAACACCGAACTCAGATGACACTGAAGACAATATCAGTTTATTATAATCATTTAAATCCTTTGTTCTTGTTCCTCCGTGAATCATGACATTCTTGTTAACATCAAACCACGAATCTCGATTCTTACGTCCAGTTACATACTGTTAACCGCACCTAACATGCCAATATGAAATAGTGCGATAATTCCATCATAACTCCTGAACCAATATTAGGGTGAACACCCCATCATATAGAGCCTTTACTTACCTCAATTCCTGAGAACCATAACAACACACAAGTGAGCTCCCACAATCACAATACATGCAAATCCTTAAGTAGTGGTCTGAACCACCATAACCCTTCTGGGACCCGCCTACACCTGACATGCCATAGCACTTTAATGCTTCCAACTGAAATCTATTATGACGGCCAACAAGCCCCACACATATCTGCACAGACCGTACACGTACTCAATCATGCCGAAGGAACTGATCACTGCCGTACTTGTGCCATTTCAACCATTGCTAACCAATATATCTTCTTTTAATCATCTTTAGTTGCCTCAAAGGTAATAGTAACTTACTTAAACTCATAGCAGCTTAACCCTCACTCATCCCGATTGACCTTGATTCACGAGACCATGCTGCCTAAATTCCGCAACCCGTCTCACAACCTCCTGATAATCTTTCTACAACCTGGAGTCTATTCCTCTCACTCCTCTGATACTATCCAGTGTGCTGAAAGTAACATAGAACGCTTCAATCATCTTTCCCTTCTCTTAAGAATTATGCTGCCAAAGCCTGATTCTTAATCATATTACTTCTTGAAACCTTTAAACACCGCATCCATAATCCTCCAAATTTACTAGTATCACTGCTGCGAGTCACCCACTCTGATTGGAACTGAATACAATCAACTCCAAGGCTCTTTTAGCACCTGAACATCCTTTCAATGAAATACATGACTGAGTCATTGCCCTTACAACTTGCAGATATGCCGACGAATCCGCAGCCGTATGAGAACACGATCCTACAACCCAACTGCAAGAGGTGGGACTCCCCCACTCAGCCCGAAGCTACTCCTTACCTCACTCTAGACCCATGCTGGTATCCTTCCTCCCTTGCTAGCATGGTCTTGCTCAACCAATCCATCAGCCCTTCCGAATTTTTCCTATTAGCATTCCGCAAATACCCAAAAATCCCTAGCATCATTCACCCATTCTGCCTCCTAACGAATCGCCGCTATGATTCCTTACAGAGAACTACTAACCATACCACCGCCATCCAATACCGAGAAATACCCGCTAACCTATACCCAGAAATACCTGCTAACCTATTCCTAGAAATACCCACTAACCTATTCATAGGAATACCTGCTAACCTATACCTAGAAATAACCTACCTGCAGAAATCACCAACTCACACCGTCCAACAATACTGCGTTACACACCCTCTACGACATCAATACCCCACCCTAAGCATGTTCTCATTAACCAACCTTGCCTGCCTGCCCGCTCCTCCTGGACATCTACTAACTGCTCCACCACATCTTCCGATCCACTACAACTCTCAAATCACTCCAACTTCCCCTTAAGATAGGCAGTCGTCCTACCACTGACCTCATGCTACGCTGCCACTCTTCCACTTGTTGAACTCTTTCCTTTAAGCAACTACTGACTTCCATTCCTTTGCCCTGGCCTTTCAGAAATTTAGCTGCCATCTGACACGTCTCTCGTGACTTCCTTCCTCACATGCTTCGCGCTGCGACCTCAATGCAATATCATTTCTCATAGCTCTTAAACCCACAGATCACCACAACTCCAGACTCTTCAAAGATCATCTTCCTCGGGTTGTCTTCCTTGAAGTAACTACTATATTCTGAACCACCACACACCACGATGTCCGACATCCGTTCCTTCAATACTGCTTCACAACACTTTAACCCAATGCAACTGAAGAACCATAACACCAACAAACTTAACGCATCCCATTCAATCAATCACGACAATATTACATCACGGGGGAGTATTCCACCTCACTCAAAACCACAAAGTCTTGCTACTTTATCAATCTCAATCGGACCTTTCATAGTCTAGATTCCTTTCCTTCGCCGGAACTAAAATACTGAAATCTCAAAATCGTCCCCCTGAGAAGACCTCCCTTCAAGCCATTCATCATTCCAACACACGGGCAATAATTCTATCAATATACCAACACCGCGCGATAACCAATCGAAAACACCATAACAATCTGAGCACAACCTAAAAAGTTCTCAGAAACACAGCCACTGAACTGAAGCAACATAATATTCTTCTTGCAGGGCAACAACAACAGCCCCAAACGACTACGCACGGAAGGATTCAAGCACCATATCTGTGACATCATCACAATTCCTCAAATTCCTGATTCATAACAAGCGCTCCGCGACGCGTAAGATTGAGTAGGAAGGAAACATAGGCATAAGCCTTAAGGGAATCAAATCGCACGATAAGGAATCAAGAAAGGGAAGTACTCCTAACAGCCATGTAGCCTCTCGAAGATAAGTACAGACGTCTCTGTACCGATCCGCAAGACTCTACTAGACTTGCTCATGACTCGTGAAACCTAAGGGAACCTAGTGCTCTGATACCGCGTTGTCACGACCCAAAATCTATGGGTTGTGATGGCGCCGAACACACTGTCAGGCAAGCCAATCCCTGAACTAGTTCAAACAACTTCCTACTTAACATTTTTAAAATCATACTTTTTTTTCCTGCATTTATAAGAAAATAATAAAACAAATGCTCGTAAACTAAATCCGGCGGAAAGTCCACTTAATGCAGTACAAGAAATACCAACACCTCCCCAGAACCTGGTGACACAAGTACATGAGCAATTTCAAAGAATTTATACAATTATACAACTCTTGTCCGAGAATTTAAATTGGACAAAGGTAATAAAGACGAAAGTGTAGGGACATAGAAGGGAAACTCTGCCAGCTACAGAATGCCACCAGAACAATGCAAACCTGAGTAAGTCTCCGAATCAATCACTGCACAATGAGGGTACATGTGCAACAAAATGCACAAAAAGTGTAGCATGAGTACATATACATATATGTACCCAGTGAGTATCCCGCCTAATCTCGAAGAAGTAGTGACGAGAGGTCGACCTGACACTCACTAAGATCCAACAGTATGATACAACAATGATAAAAAAAATAAAAGCAGAAGACATGTAAGACAATGAGTAGCAATCATGTATAACGCACAGAAATCCTAGTAAGTACTAGAACAATAACAATGGTCACATTCTTTCCCCCAAATATCAAACACAAGTCAATATCCATGAAACAATGCAAAATCATCATGCGCACACAGGAATAAGACAACTGGCCGGAGTCATAAGGAAAAATAGCTATGCACTGCCGGGGATTGACCGACCCGTCCCAAAAGTGCATGCTTACCATAATCATGAGGAAAAATAGCTATGCACTGCCGGGGATTGACCGACCCGTCCCAAAAGTGCATTCTCAATTATATCATCTCTGTGCACTGCCGAGGATCGATCGGCCCGTCCCAAAAGTGCACCTTTCAATCCACCATGGCGTACTGCCCGCTCCCATGAGAGTTGGGGAAATGACACATCGCTCGCGGAATGTAAATTGCGAAGCGGTCACATGCACACACAATAACATATAAAACTTACTTTACATAACCAATTCCTTTAAATTCCACAATTTCCATAAAGTCTTAGAGAAAAGCAATATCACACAAAATCATGAGTTCATAGCATATATGTCGTTTGCAAGAAAGAGTATAAGGCATGTTGTGGCCCTAAAATTTCACGACATGGCACTATTCCTTTTTATATTACTTTCCATAAAATAATTTCTTTTCTATTATTTAAATTCCATAAATGTCAGAGGAACAAAAACTACACATATAATCATGGCTCATAACATATAGTGCATTACGAGTAGAAAACAGAGCATGATGTGGGGCCTAACTACCCGTACATAGCAATAATAGCCGCTACGCACGGACTCTCATCACTTGGTGCTTACGTTGCCCCCACAAACAATTACACACAACACATAGAATACCTATGGAGACAATTCCCTCTTACAAGGTTAGAAAGGAGACTCACCTCGCTCCGAAAATCCATACCCGGCTTCCAGGCCTCTATGACGACTCCAATGGGTGCACGACTTCCCAAAACTACCAAATAACGACAATTCAGTTAAAATATACTCTACTGTTCATAACAAATTCAAATTATATCATTTCCCAACCCGGCTCAATAAAAATGACCAAAAATGCCCTCAGGCTCACGTGCTCGGACTTCGAAATTTCTTGAAGAAAATATCCACCCATAGCTTTACTAGTTCGAATATACAATTTACTCCTAATTCCATGCTCAAATTCGTGGTAAAATCCAATTTATCAAGTTTCTAGGTTTTCTTCCAAAAATCCCAATTTTCCCACAGTTTTCATGTCAAATCTATGTAAACATCTTGTATTTAATCTTAGAATTGAGTAGAAACATCTTACCACTGTAGCTTGATGAAATCCCCCTTGAAATGCTCTCCACATTCGTCCATAGCATATGAAAGGAATGAAGGAAATGCCAAAATCCAGTTTTTAAACAACACTGCCCAAATCTTTCCTCTCTGCGATAGCGGAATTACCTTCGCGATCGCGGAAGCCAATGAACAGCTACCCCAAAATCCTTCTCCGCAATCGCATCTTAAGCCTCGCAATCGCATAGCCCAACCCCAGCCTTCTCCGCGATCGCATTGCACCTCATGCGATCGCGTAGGCCAATCCAGCAGCCCTCCAATTTTCTTCTTCGCGATCGCACCCACGGGGCCGCGATCGCATAAGCCAAAGCTCAGACCCCTCATTTTTCTTTTCTGTGATCGCACAACAAAGGCTGCGATCGCATAGAACACCAGCACCACCAGAAAACCAGCAACAACAAAAATAGAGAAGAGTGGTCCGAAACCACCCCGAAACAAACCCGAGGCCCCCGGGACCCTGTCCTAACGCACAACTCAGTCCCATAACATCCCAAGAACTTACTCGAGGGTTAAAATCATATCAAACAACGCAAAAATCGTAAATCGCACTAAAATTCAGCTTTATGAACTTTGAAATTTCTAACTTTCACATCCGACGCCGAAACATATCAAATCACGTCCGATTGATCTAAAATTTTGCACGCAAGTCACATTCGACATTTCAGACCTGCTCCAACTTTCGGAATCGCATTCCGATCCCGATATCAAAATTTCCACTTCCGGTCTTATTTTCTCAAAAATATTCAAATTTCTATCTTTAGCCAAATGACTTCAAAATGGCCTCCGAACATCCGAATTCACTTCCGATCGCGCTCCCAACTCCAAAATCACCATACAGAGCTATTCCCAGACTTTGAATCCCAAACGGACATCAATATCATTGCAATGCACTTCAAGCCAAACTTAGGAAATTTTTTCAAAAATGCTTACTTCCACAATATACACCGAAACGCTCTCGAGTTATCCAACTCTCGATCCGGACATACGCCCAGGTCCGAAATCATCATACGAACCTGCCGGAACCTTCGGATCCTGATTCCGAGGTCGTTTACTCAAAATTCCACTCTGAGTCGTTTCTTCCAACTTAAAGCTTCTAAAATGAATATTCTCCTTTCAATTCAACTTGGATCTTCCTGAAATTTCAATTTCGACCATACACACAAGTCAATATACTTGAAATGAAGTTGTTCATGTCTATCAACCGCTGAACGATGCGCTAAAGCTCAAAATAACCGATCGGGTCGTTACATACATAAAGCTCTAGACCCGGCAACTCTGAAAGGCTTGGAGCTTACCGATCAAGTTGAACTCGGGTAACACTTAATGAGGAGGTCTACCCGTCTGTGTGTATGAACCTGTACGTATGAAATGCAGCACCCCCAGAAAAGGGACATCAGTACGAAATAATGTACCGAGTATGTAAGGCAATATACTGAAGATGAACCTGAACTGGTAATATAATAACCGAAAGTAATTGGAAGTCAATGATAATCAGAAGATATGCTTACCTTCTTGTACTTACTTAACTCTCTCAATATAGTAAGTAAAATAGCTGCCCGGTCTTATAAGACTCGGTATATATATATATATAACTCTTCTTCCGTAGTAGGATCGCTCATAGGCGCTCGACCATACTAGACTCTGTATCTCAACCAACTGGGCTCGCTCATAGGCGCTCAACCACAGTAGGCTCGGTATATAACTTATCATCTGATCAGAGGTTGCCCAATAGGGGCCTGCCCATCGATTATCGCTCGATGGTAATAAAAATACTGTAATACCGTATATATATAGACTCTCTGCTCTCTTGACTGGAAGAAGAAAATACTCAATTAAATATGAAGTCTTGATAAGGAGAATATTGTAACTTACAAAATTAGGAAAATATACGTAACTTGCGAGACTAGCGAAACTACGTAAATTCCGGGATATAAATTTTTCTTTATACCACATTATCAAACTTGTGTAATGACGAGATCATACAAAATGAAGAAAGAGCTTAGACGTAACATACCTAAGATAGGAAAAATCTATATAATATTCTGGGAAAAAGTTTACACCGTACTTCCTTAAATTTGCAAAACCTCTGTTCGATCTATTAAAGATCCGCACCCTTGTTTGTTAACTTCAATTTGCGTTTTTTTTTGGGCTTCAGATTGCGTTTCTTGGTGGCTTCAGATTGTCTCTTTCAGAGCTCCTCTCCATATCATTTAATGCTAGATGAAATGAATCCTTAAATTTTCTAAAATCTTATGACTCCTTTTTGAATTTCAAGACCACTATCCTAACTAGTTGCCACCTGACCAACATGACCAATGAGTCATTTTGGTTTGGGTGGTGTCTTGCTGCCACATGGGGTGGGGGATGGGTTTTTAATCTTATTCAATAATTAATTAATTAATTAGATAATATTTCGCTATTCGTTAATTAATCAATTACCTACATAATTAAGAATTATTTCACACTACTTAAAATACTACTTATTTTTAATACACCCTTATACATCATACCATTATGGTCATATGGTACCTTATATGAAACTTGTCCATAAATACGAGTTATTATAACTTGGACCGTATTTTATCCCAAATTGCCAAATTTTGACGAAACTCATTTTCTTCTATTTGCTTACCTTCACTCCTTCACAAATTTACTCATTATGTGTTTGAAATTGCATAATACTTATAATCCCAAAATAATCTCAAATTAATATCATTCCCGGACATATGTCGATTAACTTAAGTCAAAACGTTAGCATACAAAAATGCAATATGTAACATCTCATTCCTGAGTTTTCATTAATTCACTTATGGCATATTTTCACGTACGAAAATATGGGGTGTAATAGGTTTGGAGCCCCGAGGGCTCGGGTGAGTTTTGGGTATGCTACGGAGTATCTAGACTTAGAGAAAAATTGCACAGCAAAAATCTGGTGTTGGCAGGCCTTTAATCTCGCAATTGCCAGATCAGGCTTCGCAAATGCGAAGTCTTGGGCAAACATCAGATCTCGCAAATGCAAGATGCTGATCGCAATTGCGAGACCCGTCAGAAGTCCCAAATGCGACGATTTTATCGTAAATGCGATAACTGCCGGCTATATATTGATATTTTACACGGGAGTTTCATCAATTTTTTAATTCTCTAAAACCCTAAACCTCCATAGACGATTTTTCAAAGACCTGAGCGTCTCTAAATCATAGGTAAGTGATTCCAAACCGATTTCTTTCATTCCTTAACAACTTTTAACAATATTTCAACCTAGAATCTAGAGTTTTCATGGTGAAAATTAGGATTTTTGGGTAGAACTTAGGATTTTCAAAACTTGGTGATTTAGACCTCGAATTGAGGTCAGATTACAAAATCAATTGTATATTCGGGCTCAGGGGAGAATGGTTAAACGATTTTTGGTTCGAACCTCGACTTTGGACCAAGCGGGCTCGGGGTCGATTTTTGTATTTTTGTAAGAAATCATAGGAAACCCATAGTTTTTCATTAAATTTAATTCCTTTAAGAAATAATTGATGATATTTGACCAATTGTGATTAGATTCAAGCGGGTTAGAGATAAATTCTAAAGGAAAAGTTGTGCTAGAGTAGTGATTTGCTTGTCACATCGAGGTAAGTGCTTGGTTTAACCTTGACTTGAGGGAATAGGAATCCCCAACTTAAACGCTATGTGAATTTGCATGTGTGTCGTGTATAGGTGAGGTGACGATTATCAATGCGCCATCAAATTATTTGTTGAACATGATCCCTTCCTTATTTTCAATTTGTTTGATTCCTGCTTAATTGTTTCATGATAATTGATGTCTCTATGTCTACTTGATTTCGTCAATTTGTTGTTAAGTATTGTTTCAAGTATTTTTGAAGTGTTGGTTGTTCCCTTGGTTTTATTGTGATACATAAATATTGAGCTGGATGACAGTGTTACGATACTTATATATATTTCGGTTGGTTTCATTGTGAAATGACAATTGATGAAGTTTATGAGTTGTTCAGCTTTCTGTTTACAATTGTTTAGACAAAAATATTGTGAAAGACTTTGGCCTGAATTGTGAAATTTTTTATAAATAAGGTGATATGATATGTCTGGTGGAAGCGGGTTGCACAACGCAACAAGGAGTGATAAGGGTCGAAAGGTGAGATCGGGTTGCACGCCGCGACAGAAGAAATAAGGGTGATATATATATATATATAGAGAAGCAATAATGGTGGACAGGTATGAGCGGGTTGCGCGCCGCAACAAGGAGCAATAAGGGAGGACACTTACGTTTTACTGAATTTTTAAATACAAAGATTTAAAAAATTACTGTTTTACTTTACTATTTTTAATATTTTGCATTTACGGTTATTTTAAAGTGAATTTTGAAATTTATGTGACAATTGGTAATAGTTGAGACCTGAAAAAGGTGGCTGAGTTATTTTATTCATTGCTACAGATTATTATTTTGTGTAGTTTAGAATTTTCTTCTTGCTATATTATATATTGTTCACATGTTATATTGTAAATGTCCCGCCGTAGCCTCGTCACTACTTAGTCGAGGTTAGGCTCGGCACTTACTCAGTACATGGGGTCGGTTGTACTGATACTACACTCTATACTTTTTGTGCAAATCCAGGTACCAGTCAGAGTTAGGAGGTAGTAGTAGATGACATCATCTACACGGAGACACGAGGTAGATCTGCTGGCATCCACAGATTCCTGGAGTCTTCTCTTAATATTTAGATTGTTGTTTTACGTCTTTCAAAAAAAATACATATTTCCTTTAGCCCAATTATTTGTAGTATTCTTAGTAGTTCGTGAATTATGACACCAGACCCTGGGTAGTTATAATTTAGTTTGTGGTTCGATTTTTTTATTTGGTTATTATTCATGATGTTATTTATTGAAAATATTAGATTCAGTACTCACTTTGAAATTATTCTATTATGTTTATGTAAAATGGTAAAAGAAAAGGGTAGTTAAGTTCTAACATTGGCTTGCCTAGCAAGTGTGGTGTTAGATGCCATCACGATCCTTAGGTTGGGCATTTGGGTCGTGACAAGTTGGTATCAGAGTAGGTTTCTTAGGTCTCACAATTCACGAACAAGCTTAATAGAGTCTGACGGATAGGTACGTAGGCGTCTGTACTTATCCTTCAGAGGCTATGAAGATAGGAACAATTTCACTTCTATTATACTCAATCGTGTGGTTCTTGTTATCTCCAATACAGATAGAACTCTTCTATTCCCTCGCAAACGGTGAGAATATGTGCTTTTCTCCCGCAGTAATGGCCCTAATAGGGACAGAGGCCGAGGCCGTGTTCGAGGTCGAGGCAGGGACAAGACTCAGCACATTACTCATACAGCTTGTAGCTTGGTTACCGAAGAAAATGTTCAAAGGCTCAAAATGGCAGACTAGGGAAAATATGCACTGATCGGAAATCCTGACACAATGGCAGTCCAAGGAAGGCTTAATATCATAATTTAGACCAAGTTAGTCTAGGATTTCGTCTTGGAGCACATTCCGGGAAATTTCTAAACCATAGATGATGCACAAGAACTTTCCAATAAATCACACCACTCATGGAACATGAAAATTCAAATGGAAAACAAACGCAAGACCCAATTGAAACCAATGAATCTCAAAGGAGACCACATATAGTCTGGGAAACTATTTTGTGAATATAAGAGTAAGAATTCATACAGATTATTGTGTGATAATAACCTTACTTCAACCATTTATGTTTTAAAAAAATGATCAATTCATATGCTGAGGTAAATCATGTTGGTACCAAATAAGCAACAAATTTAGCCTATAGGCACAACCTCAACTCAAACCACTCATTCCTTCTAAATTAACAAAGCTATATCTACACTACGACACTAATTCCCTACAGCAAGTCACCAAGCTATCAATTATCAGGGTTAGTTTAAACAAATTGCTCCAAAAGAATAACCGATCACCAAAGATATGTCACGACCTCAAATCCCACCATTGGGCCATGACTGCATCTAACGTTGAACCCGCTAGACAAGCCAACGTATACAATATCATTAACGTACTAACATTAAAAATGCAGAATTTAAGTAAAGCATCTAATATTCCTTTTTCAAATGCGGAAGCAGATAAATTCTAAAAATAACTCAAAACATTAATAACACGATTCGTTAAAAATATCCCAGCACCTGGAGTAACTATCTCGCGAACTGACTAAGAGGGTACTAAATACAAAGTCTGAAGAAATAACACATAAACTGTCTAAGAACTAAGAAAATAAGGCAGAATAGAAAGATAAGGATAGAGGAGACGCCAAGGCCCACGAACGTCTGCGGGTCTACCTTGTAATCTCTGAAGTGGACTGAAGGATACTCCCTCAATCAGTGTTCACCGGGTCCGGCTACGGGATCTTCACAACATAGAGAAGTGCAGGTGTAGCATAAGTACAACCGACCCCATGTACTGAGAAAGTGCCGAGCCTAACCCCGACCGAAGTAGTGGAGAGGCTAGACACGACAACGATAATCTACCTGTACAGTTCTACCAAATATATAGCAAAGAAGTGTCAATTATTTAACAGATAAGCAAGGGATACGGGGACAAGTAAGGGGCAATAGGTAATTAGCAAAATGAGATGTTGAATACAATAAATAAGCAGGTAAATGAATGGCACGGCATCACCCTTCGTGCTTTACTCTCGTCCTCACTATGCAACAGATATATGTATATCAAATGCATGCAATAATAAATGAAATGAATGGCACAGCATCACCCTTCGTGCTTTACTCTCTTCCTAACATTGCAATAAATAAATAATGAGTGATATGAATGAATGGCATGGCATCACCCTTCGTGCTTTACTCTCTTCCTCACATTGCGATAAATAAATAAGGAGTGATGTTAATGAATGTCACGACATCACCCTTCGTGCTTTACTCTCTTCCTCACATTGCAATAAATAAATAATGAATGATGTTAATGAATGGCACGGCATCACCCTTCGTGCTTTACTCTCTTCCTCACATTGCAATAAATAAATAATGAATGATGTTAATGAATGGCACGGCATCACCCTTTGTGCTTTACTCTCTTCCTCACATTTCAATAAATGAATAATGAATGATGTTAATGAATGGCACGGCATCACCCTTCGTGCTTTACTCTCTTCCTCACATTGCAATAAATAAATAATGAATGATGTTAATGAATGGCACGACATCATCGTTCGTGCTTTGCTCTCTTCGTCACCCAAGTAATATCAACAAAAAATCACAAACTTGGCAAGGAAATCAATTACCGGAATTCAATTCACAACCACCTGACACGGGGAATAACAATCAAAGTCAAACACATTTGCCCGGCAAGGGTCTCAGCTATAACCAATTCCTTACGAGGACATAACTTCCCCAAAGAACTACTTAATAACACGATAATCATTGAGGCATCAACAAGGAATTAAGCAAAGATGGACTCACGGGCATACTTTGACACACAATGCATAGGTACTCGTCACCTTATCTATGCATTGAACATGATACACATATAAATCATAGAGCACAATACATATTCCCTCACCAAAGTTAGGCAAGACACTTACCTCGGGTCCAAAATATAGCAATCAACCCTCTAACCCCGCCTTTCCTTTAGAATTTAACTCCGAAATGGTATTATCTATGTTTAACCAAAAAAATAAGATCTTTTGACTAAAGCTTAATTTAGGATAAACTCGGGTTACTGATAATCGAATTAGTAAAATAAAGAATAAACTAGCAATAATTTCGAGAGCAATATATAAGAATAAAATAGCCTAGTATCCCAGAAAATCAGATGATCCCGTTTGTTACATTTTTTATCCCTTTTATAGGGATGTTCTCCTAGTACAATATTTATATTTCTGTCATGATAGCCTATTTAGTGCCTAATTATTACATTTATGAGGCGTTACAATGATGAATAGTAACTGTTATTTTAGGAGTTACATAACGCACAAGACATTGATTGTTGATCTTCGAATCGGCCCATTATTGCGTCCGGATTCGCTGTGACCGTGTCTCTTCTTCTTTGATGATCTTTCCGTGGCTAATTCCTTGTATTGACCGTACCTTTTTATCCCGTGTCCACGTGTGATGTTTTATTTAGTCCCTGGTTGGTTGAGTCATCCAAAATTTGTACACGTATGAGGTTATATTTTTTACCAATACAATCTAGACATAATTAACTCAAGTGTATCAATAATGACTCAATAAATCAATTCCATAGCCTAATTACCCATTTCCAAGAATTCTTCCAAAAATACTAAAATTCGACCCCGGGCCCACTTGGTCCAAACACGAGGCTCGGCCCAAAACCCAATTACCCATACCCCTACGAGTTAGAACATATAATTTGTTTTGAAATCCGACCCCAAGTTGAGGTTGAATTGCCCAAAATTCCCAAAAACCTAACTCTACCCAAAACCCCTAATTTCTACTTTGATTTTAGGATTTTAGGCCTAGATTCTAGTGTGAAATCTTGTAAAAAGCAGTTAAGAAGTAAAGAAAATGAGTTAGAAATCACTTACAAATGTTTGGAGAAGAAGGAGTGTTTGGAAAATCGCCTCTTATGTTTTTAGGGCTTTGACATATGAAAATAACTAAAATTCCCGTATAATTATACCCATTTCTGGTCCCCCACCGCGGTCAGTGAAAAAACGACCGCGGCCGCGAAGGCAAAAATCAAGAAAAGCTGAAGAAAACCCAAGAAAATGACTGTTGTGACATGCTTTAGTATTTTGACAATAACTTTCTCTACATATGTCCTAATTGCGATTTCTTTACTTTTCTCGAAACCAGACACGGAGATCTACAACTTTCGTTTTTGAATCATCTCATAATTCCTTGTGGATAAAATGATGTAGGCCTCAGAAGTCGGACCAGTGACACAGCCCTCCACTGCGGACCGCGAAAAAAAGACTGCGGCCGTGAAGACCTTACCGCGGTCCGCGAAAAAAGGACCGCGGACGCGGTGGTAAGTTCTTTGAACTGTGTTCTACTATATTTTAAGCCTAAAAATATCCCGGGACCTACCTGAAACTCACCCGAGCCCTCGGAACCTCAAATCCAATGTACACACGACTTCAAAATCATCCTACGGACTTATTCGAGTAATGAAACCACCAAAATAACATCAAAAACAATGAATTAAACTCCAAAATCTATAGAATTTTCTCAAACTTCATAAACTATCAAATTTTCCATTTTTTATCCGAAAACCGTTGAATCAAGTCTGTTTCACACCAAATTTTACAAACAACACATATTAACTATATCGAACCTGTTCCGGATGCCGAAACCTTAATACGGGCCCGTTATCACAGGTTTCACATCAAAGTTCATTTTCAAAATTGTTTATTATTTTTGAAAAACAATTTTCTTTAAAAATTCATTTCTCGGTCTTGGGACCTCGGATTTCGATTCCGGAAATACGCCCAAGTCTCATATTTTCTTACGGACCCTCCAGTACCCTCAAATCACGGGTCCGGGTCCGTTTTCCAAAAATGTTGACCAAAGTCAACTTTATTTAATTTAACTATATAATTTCTTCATTTTATTAGTTTTTCACATAAAGACATCCTGGCTACGCGCCCAGGCTGCGCACACATATCGAGGTGAGATTAACAGAGGCGTTCGAGGCCTCGGAACACAGATTTAGCTAAATTACCCTAGGATGACCTTTTGGGTCATCACAATCTCCATCTCTAAAACAAACGTTCGTCCTCGAACGGACATAGAAAGGTACCTGAGTCTGAGAAAAGATGGGGATAACGGCTCTGCATATCGGACTCGAACTCCTAGGTAGCTGCATCGGCAGGCTGACCTCTCCACTGAACACGAACCAAGGATAACTCTTCGATCTCAACTGACGAACTTGCCTAGCTATTATGGCTATCGGCTCCTTTTCATAAGTCAAATCCTGGTCCATCTGGACACCGCTGAAGTCGAGAACATGAAATGGATCTGCAATGTAACTCTGGAGCATGGATACATGAAACACGGGATGTATGGCTGATAAATGCGGTGGCAAGGAAAGTCTGTAGGCCACCTCTCCTACCTTGTCCAAAATCTCAAATGGGCCAATGTACCTAGGGCTCAACATGCCCTTATTCCCGAACCTCATCACGCCCTTCATAGGCGACACTCTAAGAAACACCTGATCTCCTATCATGAAAGCCAAGTCTCGAACTCTGCAATCTGCATAACTCTTTTGCCTGGACTAAGCTGTGCGAAGTCTATCCTGAACAATCTTCACCTTGTCCAAGGCCTCCTGGACTAACTAAGAACCCAACAATCTAGCCTCTCCCGGCGCAAACCATCCAACTAGAGACCGACACCGTCTACAATACAATGCCTCATACGGAGCCATCTGAATGCTCGACTGATAGGTGTTGTTGTAGGCAAATTCAGCTAAAGGCAAGAAGTGGTCCCATGAACCTCCAAAATCAATGACGCAGGCCTGCAACATATCCTCCAAAATCTGAATAGTACGCTCGGATTGTCCGTCCGTCTGATGATGAAATGATGTGCTCAAATCAATTTGTGTGCCCAACTCTCGCTGAAATACTCTCCAGAAATGAGAGGTGAACTGAGTACCTCGGTCTGATATAATAGATATGGGCACACCATGCAATTTGACAATCTCTCTCATGTAAATCTTTGCCAACTTCTCTGCTGAATACGACATTGATACTGGAATGAAATGCGCCGACTTGGTCAGCCTATCCACAACGACCCAAACTGCATCAACCATCCTCTGAGTCCGTGGGAGCCTAACTACAAAGTCCATGGTGATACGCTCCCACTTCCACTCAGGAAGCTGAATCTGCTGCATCAAACCACCGGGTCTCTGGTGCTCGTACTTAACCTGCTGATAGTTCAAGCACCGAGCTACAATATCCTTCTTCATCCTACGCCACCAATAATGATGCCGCAAGTCCTGGTACATCTTTGCGGCGCCCGGATGAATGGAATACCGGGAACTATAGGCCTCCTGCAGTATCAACTCACGAATGCCATCCACATCGGGTACACAAATACGACCCTGCATTCTCAAAACTCTCTTGGCATCAACTGTGACCTGCTTGGCACGTCCGTTCCAAACCGTATCTCTAAGAGCACATAAACAACGATCATCATACTGCCTGGCACAAATACGATCATACAATGAAGAACAAGCGACGATATGGGCCAAAACACTGCCACCCTCAGAAACTTCCAACCTCACAAATCGGTTGGCTAACGCCTGAAAAACCATAGCAAGAAGTCGCTCTCCAACTGATAAATAGGCAAGACTACCCATGCTAACTGACTTCCGGCTCAAAGCATCGGCCACCACATTGGCCTTCCTCGGATAGTAGAGAATAGTAATATCATAATCCTTCAGTAACTCTAACCACCTTCTCTGCCTCATGTTCAACTCTTTTTTCTTAAACAAGTATTGCAAGCTCTTGTGATTAGTGAATACCTCACACGACACACCATACAAATAGTGCCTCCAGATCTTCAAGGCATGAACAGTAGCTGCAAACTCCAAGTCATGAACTGGATAATTCTTCTCGTGAATCTTCAACTGACGAGATGCATAGGCTATTACCCTACCATCCTGGATCAATACCACACCGAGCCCAACCCGTGACGCATCACAATACACGGTATACGGACCTGAACCTGTGGGCAATACCAACACTGGCGTTGTGGTCAATGTTCTCTTGAGCTTCTGAAAGCTCGCCTCACACTCCTCGGACTACTTGAACTGAGCACACTTCTGGGTCAACCTGGTCATCGGGGATGCGATAGATGAAAAACCATCCACAAATCGGTTATAGTAACCTGCTAAGCCCAAGAAACTCCGAATCTCCGTAGCTGAAGTGGGCCTAGGCCAATCTCTAACTGCTGAAATCTTCTTGGGATCTACCTGAATACCTTTTGATGAAACCACATGGCATAGAAATGCAACTGAACTCAACCAAAACTCGCACTTGGAGAACTTGGCGTACAACTGCCGATCTCTCAGAGTCTGGAGAACAACCCGAAGATGATGCTCGTGCTCCTCTCGACTACGGTAATAAATCAAGATATCATCTATAAACACGATCACGAATGAGTCCAGATAAGGCCTGAATACCCGATTCATCAACTCCATAAAAGCAGTGGGGGCATTAGTCAACCTGAAAGACATCACCAAAAACTCATAGTGCCCATAACGAGTGCGAAAAGATGTCTTAGAGACATCAGAAGCCCTAATCCTCAGCTGATGGTAACCAGATCTCAAGTCTATCTTGGAAAACACTGTAGCACCCTGAAGCTGATCAAATAAGTCATCAATCCTCAACAAAGGAAACTTATTCTTAATAGTAACCTTATTCAACTGCCGGTAGTCAATGCACATCCTCATTGAGCCATCTTTCTTCTTCACGAACAACACTGGAGCACCCCAAGGAGAAACACTAGGCCTAATGAAGCCTTTATCCAACAAATCCTGCAACTACTCCTTCAACTCTGGCGGGGCCATACGATACGGTGGAGTGGAAATAGGCTGAGTGCCCTCAGCTACCTCAATACAAAAGTCAATATCCCTGTCGGGTGGCATACTCGGCAGGTCAGCAAGGAATACCTCTGCGAACTCGCGAACCACAGGCACAGACTCTTTAGAAGGAACCTCGGCACTAGAATCATGAACATAGGCCAAATAGGCCAAACAACCCTTCTCGACCATGCGCCGAGCCTTCATATAAGAAATAACTCTACCAGAAGAATGACTAGGAGTCCCTCTCCACTCTAAATGAGGTACTCCTGGCAAGGCTAAGGTCACTATCTTGGCATGACAGTCCAGAATAGCATGATAGGGAGATAGCCAATCCATCCCCAATATAACATCAAAGTCGACCATATCAAGAAGCAAAAGATCAACCTAAGTCTCCAGATCACCAATAGCTACTACAGAAGCACGGTAGACTCGATCTACCACTATAGAATCACCCACCGGTGTAGACACATGCACAACAGTACTCAATGAATCACGGGGCATGCTCAAATAACACCGAAGCCTCCTGGCTGCAAACTAAAACCGTACCTGTAATAACTGCGTCAGAAGCCTCAGCATCAGGACGGGCAGAAAAAGCATAGCACCGGGGCTGAGCCCCTCCAACCTGCACATCACTGGGTCTACCTACTACGGGCTGACCTCTACCTCTCATGGCCTGCCCTCCACCTCTATGAGTCTGAACTCAACCTCTAGCACCACGACCACCACCCGTAGCTGGCTGAGGGGGGTGGGGGTGCACCTGCTGCAAGAACCATGGCGCGTGAACCCTGATACTGAGGACTACCAGAAGCCCTGGGGCAATACCTCGCAATGTGTCCATGAACACCACAAAAAGAACAAGGTCTCTGCTGATGCGGCTGATGACACTAGAACTGCCCCTAACGACCCTGATAACCACCCTGGTAGCTCTGAAGTGGTTGTGCCCTGGTAGGTGCTTGTGGTGCACCAATAGGGGCTGGCGGTGTACCATGAGATACCTGAAGTGCCGACTGAAAAGGTCGGGGTGGATGACCCCTAATGAAATAATCCCTACCTCCGGATGAGGCTCCACTACCAAAGTGACGGGACCTCTTGTCAGCCCCCTGACCACCTCCCTGTGATAGAATCATCTCAATCCTCCTAGCCATATCGGCCGCATCCTGGAATGAAATATCAGTACCTGACTCCCTGGCCATCTGGAGTCGGATGGGCTAAGCTAAACCCTCAATAAATCTCCGCACTCTCTCACGATCAGTGGGAAGTATCATAAGTGCATGTCTGGCTAGAGTGATGAACCTGATCTCGTACTGAGTGACAGACATAGATCCCTGCTGGAGGCGCTCAAACTGCCTCCTAAGATCCTCTCGCTGAGTAATGGGAATAAACTTCCCCAAGAATAGCTCGGAGAACTGAGCCCAAGAAAAAGGTGCAGACCCAGCTGGTCTGGTCAAGCAATAGTCTATCCACCAAGTCTTGGCTGTGCCAGATAACCGAAAAGTAGCAAAGTCAACTCCATTGGACTCCACTATGCCCATGTTCCGAAGAACCTCGTGAAAACTTTCCAAGTAATCATGTGGATCCTTTGACGGTGCACCAGTAAAAGTGGTAGTGAATAACTTGGTGAACTGATCTAGTCTCCATAGAGCATCTGCTGACATAGCTGCACCCTCGGCTGCTGGTGCCACAATACCCGGCTGAGCTACTCCAGCTGTCTGGGGTGCTGGAGTCTGAAACTGAGTGGCAACCTGCTCCGGGGTATGAATAATAGGAGTCTGGGTCCCTCCCCCAGCCTGAGAACCAGCTGGTGCAGTAGGAAGAAGACCAGCCTGAGCCACACTCTCCATAAGTCCCACCAAGCAGACTAGAGCATCCTGAAGCACTGGGGTGGCAATGAACCCCTCCAGGACCTGAGCTGGTCCGACTGGAATCGTCTGAGTAGGAACCTCACCGAAAAATTCTACCTGTGGGTCCTCTACCGGAGCTGCTGCTCTAGCTCTACCTCGGCCTGTAGTACGGCCTCGGCCTCGGCCCCTCGTAGGAGCTGCTGTAGGAGGATCGGGCTGCTGATCGGTCGATGAGGAAGCATGCGTTCTCGCCATCTGCGAGAGAGTAGAATAGAGATTCAATTAGTATTCAGAACTCAAATGGCACGACAGAGAAGAAAAAATATGAAGAAATTCCTAACTGTGCAGCCTCTGGGGGATAGGTACAGACGTCTCCGTACCGATCCCTCAGACTCTACCAAGTTTGTCCGTGAGTTGTGACACCTAAGTAACCTAGTGCTCTGATACCAACTTGTCACGGCCTAAAATCCCAGCATTGGGCCATGACTGCGTCTAACATTGAACCCGCTAGACAAGCCAACGTATACAATATCATTAACGTACTAACATTAAAAATGCAGAATTTAAGTAAAGAATCTAATATTCTTTTTTCAAATGCGTAAGCGGATAAATTCTGAAAATAACTCAAAACACTAATAACACGATTCGTTAACAATATCCCAGCATCTGAAGTCACTATCTCACGAACTGACTAAGAGGGTACTAAATACAAAGTCTGAAGAAATAATACATAAACTGTCTGAGAACTAAGAAAATAAGACAGAATAGAAAGCTAAGGATAGAGGAGACGCCAAGGCCCATGAACGTCTGCGGGTCTACCTTGTAATCTCTGAAGTGGACTGAAGGATACTCCCTCAATCAGTGTCCACCGGAGCCGGCTGCGGGATCTGCACAACATAGAGAAGTGCAGGTGTAGCATCAGTACAACTGACCCCATGTACTGCGCAAGTGCCGAGCCTAATCCCGATCGAAGTAGTGGCGAGGCTAGACACGACAATGATAATCTACCTGTACAGTTCTACCAAATATATAGAAAAGAAGTGACAATTATTTAACAGATAAGCAAGGGATACGGGGACAAGTAAGGGGAAACATGCAATTAGCAAAATGAGATGTTGAATACAATAAATAAGCAGGTAAATGAATGGCACGGCATCACCCTTCGTGATTTACTCTCGTCCTCACTATGCAACATATATATATATATATGTTGCATAGTGAGGACGAGAGTAAATCACGAAGGGTGATGCCGTGCCATTCATTTACCTGCTTATTTATTGTATTCAACATCTCATTTTGCTAATTGCATGTTTCCCCTTACTTGTCCCCGTATCCCTTGCTTATCTGTTAAATAATTGTCACTTCTTTTCTATATATTTGGTAGAACTGTACAGGTAGATTATCATTGTCGTGTCTAGCCTCGCCACTACTTCGATCGGGATTAGGCTCGGCACTTGCGCAGTACATGGGGTCAGTTGTACTGATGCTACACCTGCACTTCTCTATGTTGTGCAGATCCCGCAGCCGGCTCCGGTGGACACTGATTGAGGGAGTATCCTTCAGTCCACTTCAGAGATTACAAGGTAGACCCGCAGACGTTCATGGGCCTTGGCGTCTCCTCTATCCTTATCTTTCTATTCTGTCTTATTTTCTTAGTTCTCAGACAGTTTATGTATTATTTCTTCAGACTTTGTATTTAGTACCCTCTTAGTCAGTTCGTGAGATAGTGACTTCAGNGCCTGCAATAATACATGAAATGAATGGCACGGCATCACCCTTTGTGCTTTACTCTTTTCCTCACATTGCAATAAATAAATAATGAGTGATATGAATTAATGGCACGGCATCACCGTTTGTGCTTTACTCTCTTCCTCACATTGCGATAAATAAATAATGAGTGATGTTAATGAATGGCACGGCATCACCCTTCGTGCTTTACTATCTTCCTCACATTGCAATAAATAAATAATGAATGATGTTAATGAATGGCACGGCATCACCCTTCGTGCTTTACTCTCTTCCTAACCCAAGTAATATCAACAATAAATCACAAACTTGGGAAGGAAATCAATTACTGGAATTCAATTAACAACCACTCGACACGGGGAATAACAATCAAAGTCAAACACATTTACCCGACAATGGTTTCAGCTATAACCAATTCCTTACGAGGACATAACTTCCCCAAAGAACTACTTCATAACACGATAATCATTGAGGCAACAACAAGGAATTAAGCAAAGATGGACTCACATGCATACTTTGACACACAATGCATAGGTACTCGTCACCTTACCTATGCATTGAACATGATAAACATATAACACATAGAGCACAATACCTATTCCCTCACAAAAGTTAGGCAAGACACTTACCTCGGGTCCAAAATATAGCAATCAACCCTCTAACACCGCCTTTCCTTTAGAATTCAACTACGGAATGGTATTATCTAGACATAATTAACTCAAGTGTATCAATAATGACTAAATAAATCAATTTCATAGCCTAATTACCCATTTCCAAGCATTCTTCCAAAAATACTAAAATTCAACCCCGGGCCTGCTTGGTGCAAACACGAGGCTCGTACCAAAACCCATTTACCCATACCCCCACGAGTTAGAACATATAATTTGTTTTGAAATCCGACCCCAAATTGGGGTTGATTTGCCCAAAATTCCCAAAAACCTAACTCTACCCAAAACCCCTAATTTGTACTTTGATTTTAGGATTTTAGGATTAGATTCTAGTTTGAAATCTTGTAAAAAGAAGTTAAGGACTAAAGAAAATGAGTTAGAAATCACTTACAAATGTTTTGGAGAAGAAGGAGTGTTTGGAAAATCACCTCTTATGTTTTTAGGGCTTTGAAATATGAAAATAACTGAAATTCCCGTATAATTATACCCATTTCTGGTCCCCCACCGCGGTCAGCGAAAAAACGACTGCGGCCGCGAAGGCAAAAATCAAGAAAAGCTGAAGAAAACCCAAGAAAATGACTGTTGTGACATGCTTTAGTATTTTGACCATGTCTTTATCTTTCTGGAAACTAGACACGGCGGGCTACAACTTTCGTTTTTGAATCATCTCACAATTCCTTGTGCATCAAAAGATATAGGCCTTCCGAAGTCGGACCAGTGACCCAGCCCTCGATCGCGGACCGCGAAAAAAAGACTGCGGCCGCGAAGACCTTACCGCGGTCCACCTTTTCCAGGTCTCAGATATAACCAATTCTCACATAAATTTCCAAATTTCAAAACTTTGACTTTAAAATAAAAGTAAGTACAAAATATGAAAGGTAGTAAAGTAAAAAAGTTTTAAAATCATTGTTTTTAAAAATCAATAAATCATTGTTGGCCCAAGAAAGGAAATAGTTTTGAAGATTGACAAAGGAACTCCGAGATGACCCAGGTCCATCACAGGTGACATAGACCAGCAGAGTTTAAGGCACATGAGATGCACACATGCAGGAGATAAATGAATTCTAATAAAATTGAGATATCTTATGATCGAAATGACTGCAAAAATGAAATTGGAGAAGGACTCCTTATTCAAGAAGAACAGAATCAAAGATAAGGAAGGATTTAGGAGTTGAGTTTGACCAGAAATCTTGAACCATGGAAGAGTTGGATTAGGATTCTAGTAAATTCCTTATCTACTAACTCCTATAAATAGCATATTGTTATTATGATATGGAGACGCACAAAAGCAGAAATTTATCAAGAATTGAGGGCAAAAATTCGTGAAGAAATTTTGCAAGCAGTTCGAGCCAAATTGGAGAGTGCGAATCTGAAGCTACATACCAGCTAGAAGAACCAGTTCCATCTGTTTATCATTGAGTCTAGTTGGTCGTAGTAGGCGATTTAATATTGTATCTTTTCAGCTTTCATAGAAGCAATTGTAATAGGTACACATTGTTCAAGTTAGAGTTAGCTTGAAATCTGTAGAAATTAGCTACAGGCTAGTTGATACAAAGAGGATTAGAGTTAGTCCTAGGATTAAAAAAGAGTTTATTTTGTAAGTCCGTTTGGCTCAGAGTTTGAGCAAATCCTACTGAGGAGTAGGCCGTGGTTTTTTCACCTTTTGAGCCAGGTGTTTTCCACGTAAAAATCTCTGTGTTTTTACTTTACTGCTTTTATTATTCCGCAAATAGCAATAGTTGGAACACCAAGAAGAACCAGGTTCTATCAGTTAGACAGCACTCGAAAAATTGGGTACTTCACAATTAACTTATATAATTATGTGGTAATGACGTCTAAAACAACAATTGGTATTAGAGCGGGTTATCCTTGAAGAGGCTAACACCTTAGGAAAAGATCAAGATGAGTGCACTAGCTGAAAAGTGTAAAGAGAAATCCACCACTTGTCCAATATTATTCAATGATCACTTGCAGATGAATGATGGATGACTCAAATATGGTAAAAAGAACCACATGATCAAGAACTGTCCTATGTGGGAAGTCGAGTGGAAAAAGGAGGAACAAAAAGAAGGAACAGGTTCATGACAAGAAGAACTGCAACAAAAGGTCATCCAAAGCAATGGCTGCCGAACGAGCTCTTATAGCAATTCGGGAATCTGAAGATGAAACTGATGAAGAATCCAAGATAAGTTTTCTGGAACTTAAGGATAAAATTAAACTCCTTTCTAAAGATAGACTATTTGAATTGTTGCTAATTTTAATTGATGAATCTAATAATATAAGTTCTGAAAAAGAACAGTTGTCAAAAGAGTGTAACTTTTTAATAGCAGAATGCAAAAACCTGGAAATGAATATTTGTAAAACTGAAAAGGAAAATACTACATTGAATAACTAGGTTCATGCACTTGATACAATTGTCTTAGAACTTAGATCTGAAAATATGATATTGAAGTTAGGAACAGGTAAAGAAATAGCTAGTGACACACAACTCTCACTAGAAAAGGATCTAGGAAAGGTAAAAGATGGGCTTTATAAAAAGGATGAACTGGTAAGAACCTTGAAGGTGGACTTGACTAAGGTTAAGCATGAGTTAGACAGAACTTGTAAATGGAACAGGTCTTCTGATGCACTTTCATGGCTACAAAAATACCATAGTAGCAACAGAAGAGGACTTGGCTTTGGGAACTCTACACCTAAGTGGGATCCCAAAGGTAAGTACCTCACACTCATTGAGAACAAGATTTGCACACACTGCGGTAATACTGGTCACTATAAAAGTGAATGCACTGCAAAAGAGAAGGAAAATCAGAAGAACAAATATTTTGTTCTAGGGAAAAATAGGCTGCCAGGTTGGGCTAAAAAGAATGTGATTTATCCTTTTGCCTATAGAAAGGGACCCAAACTAGTTTGGGTTCCTAAGACTAACCCCTGATTACATTTTGCAGGTTCAAGTGAAGGGGAGCAACCAAATATGGTACATGGATAGTGGTTGCTCAAAGCACATGACAAGAAGCAAGGACAAGTTCCTTTCACTTGAGAACCTCAAAGGAGGTAATGTCTCCTTTGGAAATGGGAACAAAGGTGAGATCATTGGGGTTGATAAGAAACATGATGATGAATAGATTGGACTGACAAGAAACTCAAATGATGAAGCCACATTCCAGCCTGAAGCAGCATCACAAAAAGGAATAGGTGATGGAATAGGTCTTTCCACCCAGGGCAACGTGACAGGGGGAATTGACTAGAGAGGAACCGATCCTCAAACCTCGAGGGAACCTGTCCATGAACCTATTCCTCATTAACAAAACCATGAAGGAACATCCAAAGAAATTGACACTCTTATGCAACATCCACGAAATTTGATATGGATGAACTCGGTTCATCTTTTGATCAGAAGATGTATATAGGAATGATTAGCTCTTTGTTATATCTCACTGCTAGCAGACCTGACATTGTCTTCAGTGTAGGCCTTTGTGCTGGATTCCAGGAAAATCCAAAAGAGTCTCACTTGACTGCTGTCAAGAGGATCTTGAGATACCTAAAATGCACCACTGACCTTTGTCTATGGTATCCCTAAGGTAGTAATTTTAACTTAGTGGGATATGATGATGCTGATTATGCAGCTTTTCTTGTTGATAGAAAGAGCACCTCAGGTATGACACACTTTATTAGCTCATGTCTTGTGTCTTGGGCCACAAAAAGGGTAAAATTCTGAGGGCTTAACTACTGCTGAAACTGAGTGTATTGTTGCTGCCTCATGTTGTTCTAAATGTTAGGGATGAAATAGCAAGTAATGGATTATGGGATTAATCACTATTGAGTTTTGTGCTACTGATAAACAGATTGTTGATATTTTTACAAAAGCACTGAGTAGAGAGCATTTTGAAAGGAACAAGTTACTATTAGGGATGATTAAGATCACCTGATTGAACCAGTTCAGAATGTACATGAAAAAAAAGAAGAAGGAAAACTGAAAAAATTGGCTAGAAAATCAGGAATTTGTGTAAATAATCATATTAACGATTGCTCAGTCTCATACTGTAAAAAATATACTCTTATGCCATTTTTTGATATGACTCACTGATCACAAATGAAATTTTTTCTATCTTTGCAAATTGAGGCTTGATCAAGAGGATTCTAAAATGATGAACCTAGTTCATCGTGCTGGTTCATCTGAAAGGCGAGGTATGTGTTCTACACTCTGCACACTTTGAAATACTAATAATTAAATCATGAGCAGAACTCTGCCCAAACTCAAAATCTTTTCAAAGCCTATCCATTTGACTTTGAACCAGTTCTGTTTCAAAAGAATCTTCACCAAATTAAAATACCTAGATTCTAGGGAAGCCTGAACCGTCTATTCAAAACTAAAAGTTAATTCAAGCCATCCCCTCCCTTACAGAACCATTCCCAAATTTCCAATGAATCTTTCAAGTCGACGACTGAGGGGGAAGAAACTTGGTCTTTTGATTCTGAACAGGTAACTTCTGTACCATAACCTTATTCTGAGGTCATTTCTGAGGTCGCTGAAAACATAGAAAATAGGTTCATACTGGTTGGGTCTGTGGTAGATGTGGAAATGCCTGAGACAAGAAGGAGAGGAGGTAAAAATAAAATTGAAAAAAAAAAGAGAGAGAGGGAGTAAGGAGTGAAGAGGGGGGAATAGGGCAAGAATTTGTAAAAATGACTATTTGTGGAGCTGAGCCAGAAAGGAGGAAGAAAGTAGCAAGAACGCAGGGGGAAGTGAATCAGGAGAAGCCGCTGAAGGGTTAGTAAATTTAGGAAAGCACACAGATGAACCTGGTTCATCTACTGAGGAAACCGTGGCGGATATGCTAAAAATGTTAGGAGATAATTACAATCCAAAGAAGAAAAGAACACCTAAAGCTCAAAAGTATGGAACAGTAAGAGAAAGTAAGAAAAGAAAAGCTGCTCCTTATGAGACTTCTAATATTTCTCTTCCAAGAGGAAGAACTACAAGGAGCAAGGTAAAGCAAAGTGAGGACGAGTTGAAGAGAGCTTTAGGGGAGAGTATGAAGAAAAAAGTGGAAAAAGGGAAATAAAAGGTTGTTGAGCCTATTGAGGTTGTTGAAGTGGATGAGATGGACCTGGTCCGTCAAGGTGAAAAAGTGGCAGAAGTAGAGGTTCATACCCCTAAGCCCAATAAAGTCAAGACTTCCTCAAAGAAGTCTTCATCTGTTTCTAAGTCTGCTGAACCATTTATCTCGGCTAAACGAACCAGGCATGTAGTTCTTCCAAGACTTAATTTCCTAGTCTGCCTAAAACTTTCAGTGACCCAAATTCAGAATTTTTGTTTGTTGCTCATGTTTTAACTATTTTTGTTTTATTTTGTGGATTGTGGAAGAATCATATTCGCTCTATCAATGAAATCTGATGCTTTTTGCTCTGACTCAGTATCTCTAATTTTTGATAGTTTGAATTCTTAGTTGATTATTGATGATTAATCCATGATTGCATATGCAGTTGCCCAAATGGCCATGAGTAAGTGTTAAAAATCTGGGATTCACACAATTTGTTTTGCAACTTTTCGATGATGCCAAAAGGGGGAAGATAGGTTGTGCTCTGAACATGTGATATTTATAACCTAATGAACTTGGTTTTTTATGATAGATGCTTAATGCTATTATATATGTCAATGTTGGACTAAGCTGAAACAGGCCTGAAGCACAAAGTTTGTCATCATCAAAAAGGGGGAATTTGTTAGCCCAAGAAAGGAAATAGTTTTGAAGATTGACAAAGGAACTCCGAGTTGAACCAGGTCCATCACATGTGACATAGACCAGAAGAGTTAAAGACACATGAGATGCACATGCAGGAGATAAATGTATTCTGATAAAATTGAGACATCTTCTGATAAAAAATACTGCAAAAACGAAATTGGAGAAGGACTCCTTATTCAAGAAGAACAGAATCAAAGATAAGGAAGGATTTAGGAGTTGAATTTGACTAGAACTCTTGAACCATGGAAGAGTTGGATTAGGATTCTAGTAAATTCCTTATCTACTAACTCCTATAAATAGCAGATTGTTCTTATGATATGGAGACGCACAAAAGCATAAATTTATCAAGAATTGAGGGCAAAAATCCGTGAAGAAATTTTGCAAGCAGTTCGAGCCAAATTGGAGAGTGCAAATCTGAAGCTACATACCAGCTAGAAGAACCAGCTCCATCTATTTATCATTGAGTCTAGTTGGTTGTAGTAGGCAATTTAATATTGTATTTTTTCAGCTTTCATAGAAGCAATTGTAATAGGTACACATTGTTCAAGTTAAAGTTAGCTTGAAATCTGTAGAAAGTAGCTATAGGCTAGTTGATACAAAGAGGATTAGAGTTAGTCCTAGGATTACAAAAGAGTTTATTTTGTAAGTCTGTTTGGCTCAGATTTTGAGCAAATCCTACTGAGGAGCAGGTCGTGGTTTTTTCACCTTTTGAGCCAGGTGTTTTCCACGTAAAAATCTCTATTTTTTTACTTTACTGCTTTTATTATTCCGCAAACAGCAGTAGTTGGAACACCAAGAAGAACCAGGTTCTTCCAGTTAGACAGCACTAAAATTGGGTACTTTACAATTAACTTATATAATTGTGTGGTATTGACGTCTAAAACTACAAATTTAACCTCAAAACTCAAGATTTCCTCAAGAACAATCAAATTTTTAAAACAAACGTTCACCCTTGAACGGAGCTCAAATATCATAACAAACTTGTTCCGGGCTCCGGAACCAAAATACAGGCTCGATACCAAAAATTCCACCTATTATTCCATTTATTGCGGACCTCCCAGGATCTTCGAAACACAGATCCGAGTCCATTTACTAAAAATATTGACCAAAGTCAACTAAATCCAAATTTTAACTCTAAAAATTATTATTTCTCATATTTTCACATAAAAGCTTTCTGGTTTCATGCCCGGACTGCGCATGCAAATTGAGGTGATTAAAATTAGTCTTTTTATGGCTAATAAGCCTAGAATTGGGTCTTAATTCATAAAATGACCCTTTAGGTCGTCACAATCTCCACCTCTAAAACAAATGTTCGTCCTTGAATGGACATCAAAAATTACCTAAATTGGCAAACAAGTGTGGATATCTAGTCTGCATGTCGGACCAGGACTCTCAACTAGCTGCCTCAACGGGCTGACCTTTCCACTACACTCAAACTAAAAGATAACTCTTTGACCTCAATTGACGAACTTGCTGGTCTAAAATGGCTATCGGCTTCTTCTCATAAGTTCAATCCTTATCCAATTGGACAGAGCTGATATCTAATATGTGGGAGGTGTCACGGCCCAAAATCCATAAGGTGGTAATGGCGCCGGACACCACTGTCAGGGGAGCCAATCACTAAATTGTTAAGTTAACTTTCCTGTTTTCTCATTTTTGAAATCATTACCTTTCACTTTATTACATAATAATTGAATAAAATCCCCTAAGTAAATACGAAAGTCTAATATTCCATTTTTATTAAAATACATCCCAAAAAAATCCCAGAACCCGATGTCACAAGTGCATGACCAAATTTCTAAGAATAAAACAGATACTACAATGCTTGTCCGAAATACAACTGGACAAGGAATTTAAAATAAAAATAAATAAATACATCTGAGGGAGACTCTGTCAGCTGCGGATCACCTCAGTATGATGCAGCTCGCCTAAGTCTCCAAGCCGGCCAAATCGATGTGAAAGTACTTGTCCAATAAAAATGCACATCAAGTGTAGCATGAATACGAAAATAACGTGTACTCAGTAAGTATCCCGCCTAACCTCAGAGAGGTAGTGACGAGAGGACGAATTAGACACTTGCTAGAGGTCAATTTAGTATAATCAAGTGAGACACTAAGCGGGAATATCATAGGCAATTTAATAAAATCAGGGATAAGTAATATCAACTGCTTTCACACTTAAAACTATACAATGTTCGTCATTTCTGTTGTCAATTTAAAACTTCATAGGCCAATAAACAGGTAATAATTACAGAAAATATGCAGCAATTATCATGCGCAAGAGATGCCGAGGGTCGAACGGCGCGGACCAATAATAATAAAATGTGCACTGCCGAAGGTCGAACGGCTCGAACCATAGATGCATCTATCTTCCCCGCTCGCGAATCGATCATGCGACGCGGTTATACATAAGTACAAGGTTATCCTGCTTCCGAATCATACATGCGACTCAGGTACCCATAGTTATAGATATTCACCCGAATAAATAACATTTTTATCAAGAAAATTAGCTATTCAATGAAGTGATAGGACTCTCATTTTAATGAACATGAAAATAGTATTTAAAGCCTTTCAGGGGATTTACTTGCCAACTTCGATGGGATTTCAACCACTAGAGATTTATCCAAACACAATTATCCGAGGAAGAATCAATTCCCCTTCTAAATGACTAAGAAAAGTAAACTATGTTATTCTTAGAGATTTAATTACTAATTGACAGCATCACATGATATTTTATTGACAAGGTCAAAAGTACAACACATAAAGTAGGCTAGTGGGTCCTAGACTACCCGGACATAGCAAATTAGTAGCTACGTACGGACTCCCGTCACCTCGTTTGTACATAGCCCTCACAAATAAATGCATGTATTCACTGGGTTCACCTATGGGGACAATTCCCCCTCACAAAGTTAGAAAGGAGACTTACCTCGCTCTAAAATTCCGTAACGGCTCCAAGCCCTTCCGACGACTCCAATTGATGCACAACGCCCCAAAACTATCAAAATAACGGAAAACCAATGAAAATATACTCTAATACTTGTTAACAATTCGATTATATAAACTCCCCAACTCCGTTCAAAGAATTGACCAACATGCCCACGTGCCCGGATTCCAAAATTTTCCGAAGATAAACTCCACCCATATCCTTACTAACTCAAATATACAATTTACTCAAATTTTCATGCTCAAATTCATGGTCAAAATCCAAAATACCAATTTCTTGGTCTTCCCTTAAAATCCCAATTTTTATACAAGTTTCCATGTCTAATTCCATGTAAGATCACATATTTAACTTAGGAATGGGAAGGAATCACTTACCTAGTGATGCTTGATGAAACTCCCCTCTTGAAGCTCCTCAAAATCGCCCACACCAAATGAAATAATGAAGAAATGGCCAAAAATCCCGTTCAAAACATAACACTGCCCAGGCGATCCTCCTATGCGATAGCATAAAGGCCATCGCGATCGCATAGGCCAAACCATGCTGCCCCGATTCTCTGCACTATGCGATTTCACTCTACACCCCCGCGATCGCACAACCCATTCCAAACTACCTCCCACTTTCCTCCTTTGCGATCGCAGGCTTCCACTACGTTCGCAGAAGCTAGTCCCCAAGGTCTTCTTCGCGATCACACACCAACTTCTGC
Organism: Nicotiana undulata; assembly: GCA_005239495.1. NCBI lineage: Eukaryota > Viridiplantae > Streptophyta > Magnoliopsida > Solanales > Solanaceae > Nicotiana > Nicotiana undulata. Next base: position 119,194 of record ML246748.1, read on the forward strand.
TATTACATAAGCTAAAATCTCTCCCTTCAAATTTTCTTATTTGCGATCGCATAACCAAGGCTGCAATCATAATGAATCCCCAAAACACCAGAAACAGTAGGAGCAAACATGAAGGAAATGATCCGAATTAATCCCGAAACACACATGGGGCCCTCGGGACCCCCGTCCAATCATATAAATCAGTCCCATAACATCCCACGGACTTGCTCGAGGCCTCAAATCACTTCAAACAATGCCAAAATTACGAATCGCACTAAAATTCAAACTTTATGAACTTTGAAATTTCAAACCTCCACATCCGATGCCGAAACCTATCAAATCACGTCCGATTGACCCCAAATTTTTCACACAAGTTGTATTCGACATTATGGACATGCTCCAACTTCTGAAATCGCATTCCGACTCTGATATCCAAAATTCCACTTCCGGTCGGATTTCTCAAAAACCTTCAAATTTCTATATTTAGCCAAAATGACTTCAAAATGACCAACGGACATCCGAATTCACTTCTGATCGCGCTCCCAACTTCAGAATCACCATAAGAAGCTATTCCCACGCTCGGAATCCCAAACGGACATCAATATCACTGAAATGCGCTTCAAGCCAAATTTCTTCAAAAATGCTAACTTCCACGATATACGCCGAAACGCTCCCGGGTTATTCAAAGCCCGTTCGGACATACGCCCAAGTCCAAAATCATCATACAAACCTGCAGAAACCTTCGCATCCTGATTCATAGGTTGTTTACTCAAAATTCCAATATTAGTTGATTCTTCCAACTTAAGGTTTCCGAAATGAGAATTTTCTTTCCAAATCCACCTGAACTTCCCGAATTTCAATTTCGACCATACGTTCAAGTAATAATACCTGAAATGAAGTTGTTCATGGCCTCAAACCGTTGAACGACACGCTAGAGCTCAAAACGACCGGTCGGGCCGTTACATTCTCCCCCACTTAAATAGACGTTCGTCCTCAAACGTGCTAGGAACTGCCCTGCAGTTATCTAAAATCACTGTTTAACACCTCGAGCACCTTTTCGTTCCACCACAACCCAGTTGAGCACATTAGCTTCATCAAATATGAAGATATTCTCTTTTATCCCTATAATAAGCTCATAACCCAGTTCCAACACCTGGAATTTCTTTGCCAGGCCTGTTTCCAATATATAAACACCGAATAACCTACCACACGAGGTACCAATACATGACTGCATACCTTTGCTGAATTTAACACCATACACCGCATATTTTATCATCCAACCAGAATGACATTCCCTGAAACTTAATAGCCAAAATTCCACGAATCTGATGCTCCCAATGCACCTTATGATATATATACATCCTGCTATAATGCTGGCGATACCACCACAACGGAGGAGACGTGTAAAAATTTCTAACCAATTGCAGGGTTAACCAAACATTGAATCTATCCCCTTGACTAGAATCATCATCTCATTACGAACCAAATAATGGTAATTGTCCAGTAATATACTTCACATAATTTTATCGCACCAATCCATGTTCCATAAATCGCGTCTCACCTAGTATGAACTTCTCATTCAATCAATCACCCCCATACACGACCATCAGTCTCACACGATGCCACAATGTGCCAATAGGCCACAACTCGAACATGATAAATAAGGAAATGATTCAGGAAGGGACTACTCGACTCACATAACTAATATGAACTTTCCTCAGAAAATAGGAAGTAAAACACAAGAAAAATAATTATAGGAGACCGTACTCAACATCACACTGTTGCGGCGTGCAACCCGATTCAAATAACATACCCGTGGCGGCGTGCCACCCGTTCCCATCGTAAAATTTACATAAGGAGATGCACACCGAGCTGGATTGCTCATTATTACAAATTGCTGAATATCGGTCACAAGCACGCTAAGTGCATAATACCATCTTGAGGAGACTGATAGAGCCATATTCTACAAAACTTAAGCACAACTGAGGTGCGATATATATATATACTCTGAATCTCAAGAGCTCTCCTCCTCACATAACATCATCACTACGCATAAACTGAGCACATAGAAAATGTATCAAGCCATTTCACAACTCCTAAGCCGATTCTGCTCGCACCGAACTAGGCTATATACACCACTTTTCTTATAACACCCAAGAGCAATGGTCATCAATGGGACAAACACCCCACAATCCACGACCAATTGAACCGAACGCCTTCCAGGCATAAGTTCTCCAATAAGAAATGTTGCACTTCCTTATACTTGGTCTAAATCCTCAATCAATTAGGTGACTATGTGTCACACTTATATAATCATCCCGTGGTCACGCTACCACGACCTTCAACACCAGGTAACAATTTTGCACGTCCATACCACCGACCACGCTAACATTGTAAAACAAATCAAGAACCCATAACCAGGATACAAAGCCTCTTTCACCAAACACCGATATCAGGTGACACTGAAAAATCACCAGTTTTCTTGCTCATCCGAGCTCATGACATCCTTGTTAACACCGAACCGCAATCTCGATTCTCACTCCCAATTACATACTATTTACTGCACTTAACATGACATGATGAGATAGCGCAATAACTCCATCATAACTCCTGAATCACTAATAGGGTGAACACTTCATCGCATAGAAACCTTTACCCACTTCAATTCAGGAGAATCAATCAACACACGAGGGAGTTCCTATAATTACAAACGGGCAAATCCATAAGGAATAGTCTATACCACCATAATCCTTCCGAGATCCGCCTACACCTGACATGCCATAATACTTGAATGCTTTCGAATGGAATCAATCGCGGCGGCCGACAAGCCTCGCACACAACGGCATAAACCACATACATAACTTAATCACATTGAAGGAACTGATCACTGTCGCACATGTGCCATTCCAACCATGGCTAACCAATCTATCTCCTTTTAATTATCCTTAATCACCTCAGAAACAATAGTAACCCCATTCAACTCATAACAAACTCAACCCTCACTCATCCCGAGTGGCCTTGATTTACGAGACCATGTTGTCTCAACCTCACAAACCGGCTCATGCCCTCCTGGTAATCTTTCTACACCCCGGAGTTTATTTCTCTCACTCCTCCAATACTATCCTGCACGCTGAAAATAACATTGAACACTCCAACCATTTTCCCTTTCTATGAAATTACGCTGCAAAAGCTCGATTCTTAATCATAGTGCTGCCTTTTAGCCCTTAAACATCGCATTCCTTATCTTTCGAGTTCATTAGGACCGCTATTGAGAGTAACCAACTCTTACCAGTCTCGAATACAATAAACTCCAAGGATCTTCTAACACATGAACATCCTTCTCAATGAAGCACGTGACTGAGTCACTACCCTTACAATTCGCCTATGCCTTAAGCATAAATTAATAATCTCCCAAAACCTAACCCTGATCCAATAGGACCAACCTTTGCACATATTTATCAAATCCCATGCTCATTCACCACTTTATTCCTTAGCCATTGTCGCGCCCCCTTTTCTATTGCATGGGTTAGGTACGGAGAGATCAGGTTTATGACATTTTTGGACAACTCCTTAAAAGAAAGGGTTTAAGGAAGAGTCGCCACCTAACTATTTTTATGGTGCGTTAGGGCACCTAGAGTTGATAAATCATGAACTAGTTTGCATTACTAGAGATTGGGTAAGGGCTTGAAATTATCCCAAGGGGAAGGTGTTAGGCACCCCTCAAGATCCACAACTGTGGGTCCCAGCCAAGAAGTTTTGTGAATTTGGACGGCGAACAAATAGCAAGTAAGGTTCATATAAGAGGGGATTTCAAACAAGCATGAAAATCTTTAAATGTTTTGGAGAAAGAATTAGAATAAGCATTTGAAAAGAACTGTCCTAGGTTTAAAGTAATAGGGATCACATCAATGCAATACCCGTTATGTCACACCTCGACGAGGCGGCTACACGTGGTATTAGCGCACCGGTCATCATATCCGTATTCTACCATTCCCACCCCGTAAAGGTTATTTAAAATGCGTTTGTTGGTTATGAATGCTTATTGCGTTCTATTACCCGTCCCATTCTTTAAGTCCTGGAGGGTATTTAGGACTACTAATCCTACAAGGTGAGTACTAGGATGGACTCTTAGGTTTAAAAGGATAAAATTCTAATCGACATGTAAAACAAATAGGATTAAAGATATGGGGAACACATAAGAGCAGATACGGGGCTCACAGATCCCTCCATAAGTAAACACGTAGGGAGCACGTCTCAAACACATTTAAGGTCTCAAAGATGAGAGTTTTAAAAAAAGAGTTTTTAGTAAAACAGTGAATTGCAAGAGGAATCTGATTTGGATGACTTAATGAAGGAGTAATTCAGAGAAATAGTTGATTTTTTAGAAATTCAGTTGCTTAGGGTGAGTGTTAAAATTCAGAAGTACAATGATTTAAAGCTTTCAGGGAACCATAGCCGAAAATTATTGAGGCCTGGTTTGGAAGTAAAAATAGTGATAAGTGACCCAAAATATAGTAGCTTAACATATATGGCAGTTAAAGATAATTGCAGTGAAGAAGTAATAAGTGGTACTAAAAATACAATAGCTTTAAATATTCAGAGCAAGGGTTCAAAATGGCACGATTTTGAGTTGAGTGAAGTAATTTTGAAATCCCAATAGTTAACTCAGAAAGTCCTAAGGGAAGCAAATGTATAATTTCAAGACTGTTTTAAAATAGAGCCAGAGTTTTAGTATAACAAAGTGAACCTCAGTGAGGTAAAACAAGAATGAGAGCAACAGGGTTCATAAGGTTAAAGAGTTTGATTAGCACTAAACATTATTGGTTTAATTTTATCGCATTCCGCCTAAAGTTGCCTAGGCGTCGTATACATTGCCTAACTATCTCAAAGGGTGAACATGCGTATTTTGGATTCTGATTTTAAAGAATATATTTACAGAAAATGTTTCAAGTAGGCTAACCGCATTTTTATTAGATTAAACATGCAAATTAGGCATTTTAACGATTCAAACAAGTATAAGATCCTAAACAACAGGATATCTAATGCACATAGAAGTTCCTAACACATGGTTTCTAAGATGTAAATGTAGTAATGACCTTATGACAGTTTATTAGGCTTGTTATTAACTGATCAGGATTATGAAATGAGGATGATAACATGCTGAAAGTGAAAGACCTAAAACANTAATAAATTACATTAATGAAAAAAGGAAAATAAGAAGTTATTCTATAGGGAGCCTTCAACCAGGCCCAATCTCCCAGCCTCACTCCTTTCGAGTTTCACAGCCTTAATGGCCTGGGTGCGACAAAGATCTCAAAGGGCCCAATGGATCCCTGGCCAATACCAGCACCCAGGAAAATTGCCAAGATTTAACAAGTGCAGTGTAGAGTTACCAACCTTGTGTGTCAAAGTTCAATGAGTACTCAGGGGTTCTCAAGGCAATGCTCACACGAAGGGTGTAGGACCTAATTTTCTAGGAGTAGTGTAAGTGTAGGGAAGAGAGGAAAGTTCATAGTTTAAGAAAAGAGTTTTCAAAACTGGAGAGTTATTTTTTGAAAGATTAACTTAAAATAAACAGAAAAATTAATCAAAAGTTCAGAAATACAGGATGGCACACAAGGATAATGGGAAAAGGAAAACAATAGATCACATAATAACACCAAGAGATACAGAGACTTATGAAAGCTCACTAAGCATGAGTACACAAAATCAAAGAAGTTCAGGGGACCAAGAAATGGCTAGGTGTAGACATGGTAGTAGACAGTAGCAGGAGATAGTTATAACAAGTAAAATTAGGAGCAAACAATAGTCATAAGCATATAAGTCATGAGTAGGATAAGCAATAACAAGTAAAAGGTTCAGGGAGTTAATTACATGTTGAACAAGTATTGGCTTCACTGATAGACATGTAAAGAGGTAAACATGGCAAGTATCAATAGGAAAACAAGTAGTTAATTACATGTTGAACAGTAGAAACATAGGTAGAAGACAATTAAGAATATGACAAACTGAAATATAAATAAACACATTTGTTTGGAGCTTTGGAAAATTAATTAGAACATACCAGATGATAGAAGAGCACATCAGAATGTAAGAGCAAGTGATAACACAATAGTAGCCTTGGCTTACAGCCGACTACTAAGAGACAAAAGTAGGGAACAACAGTAGAACACGAAAAGAAAGAGATTAGAGCACAAGAGAGATTAGAGCAGTATTGATAAAAGAGAATAAGTTTGAACACAAGTCTGTGTGTGTCCGGTGTCATTGAAAGACATAGAGTATTTATAGTTTCAAATAGGTAGTAAAAGACAATGGTAATAAGAAGACATAATCAAATCAGTCTAAGAAAATACCCGGTTCCCTTAAGTCAAGGGATTCAAACTCCAAATGGTAAAACACATAGACATATATGGTAAATAAAGTCAGCACAAGAATTAAATAAGGAAACAATCAAGGTCTGTTAGGTAACAAGGAATCTCGGAATCAATTAACTGAAGAATCAAGACAAATTACTACAAGGTAAAGTAAAATCAGTCAAGACTCGATTTAAGGGACGGAATAATAGGGTAAACAATTAAGACTAGATTCAGAAAGCCATAGTAGTTCAGAAAATAGAGCAAATTAATGAACAAGGTAAGTGAATCAATCAGTCTAAACAAACAGGCAGAGTTTTCATATTCTGAATCGCGTCATTCAATAAAGAAATTAAAGTCAATCAAGAGGGATTTATGCCCCAAATTTCAACACATATATAGAAGAGGTAATAAGCATAGCACGGACAAGTTCATAGATGAATAAACAATCATATATAGATAATACGAGTAGGTTAGCCCTTAGAAAGTCAGTAGAACATGTTCGAGGTACAGAAACTTAAACAGAGAGAGAGTCATGCTAATACACAGAATCAGACATAGAGAAATTAGGGTTTTAACATAGGCGAGATAACAATCACAAAATCATCACAATATGCAGAGAATAGACTTAAGAGTGAAGAGAAAACTAAGTAGGACCAACATAGAAAAGGTTCTGAGAAACCCTTAATTTTAAAAGGAAGCAAAACGTTTTAAAACTGAAGATTTTCAGAGATTGAGTTGAGAACCGTGTAAAACATGAAGAAACAAGTTTAAATCATTAAAAATACAAGAGATTCAAGGGGTTTAGGCAAAAAGTTAGGGTTTCATAAGAAACCAGAGATATCGTAGAACCTGCCGTGAAACTCAAAGATCGTGGTGGATATGGCGTGGTCGTGTCCAAACCCCACCGGAGAGGCCAGAAATAACCCAAGCAGGAGCCCCCAGGAGCGAGTTGGCATGGCCCAGGCCCTCAAGGGCCTCAGAGATGAAGTGAACAAGAGAGCAGGGACATCATGGAGACTGGTAGTCGAAAGAGGTGAGACTGGAAGTGGCCGAAGAAAGCCATCGGAGAAGACAAAGAACCAAAAGGTTCTAGAGAGAAGGGAAGAAGAAGAGACAAAGAGAGAGAGGAGGTCCCGAAAATGAGACAGGGAGGGGGGTGGGGGGGTTAGGTGAGAGATATTTTAGGAAGTTTTAATCTGGGTCGTTGATCTAATTTGATCAACGACTCAGATTAATTAGGGGTTGGGCCGGATCGATTAAGGACTGGGCTGGGTATTTTAATTGGGATTTGGGTTGGGTAATTGGGTTAATTGGGTTGAGTATTTTAGGAGTTTAAATGTGGCTAGTATTTAAACAAAATAGGCTAGATGTTTAATACCCAACAAATAGATAATTAATTAATTAAAATAGCCAATAATTATATAAAAATGAAATTAAGTTTAAATAAATGAAATTAAGGGAATTAAATAATATTAAATATAAAAATGACTAATTATCGAATTAAAATAACATAGAGTGTGCAATTGGGCTATAATTGCAAAGTTACTGTAATTAGAATTAAAGGATACCCAATTGCTTATTTGTGAAATAATTGAACCCTAATGAACAAAAAATGATTAAAAATGGTATACAGAGCTGTGACACATTTCGAAATTATTTAAAACATAATTTATGAATAATTATTTAAATATGAAATATTGAATAAACATGTGAATAATTTAATAAAACAGGGAAAATAGGGGGAAAATGCTTATTATTTTAAATAGTGATTTTGAAAGCTTATATGCAAGTTTGAAAATAATTTGAGGAAAAATTGGGTATCAACAGCCGTAATAACTTGCCAATACGCTGATGATCCGCAACCCCATGAGAAGATAATCCTGCAAACCAATTGCAGGCTGTGGAACTCTCCCACTTAGACCGAAGCTACTCCTTGCACCAATATGGAACCCACCAAAATTCTTTCTTCATTGCTGACATGACCTTGCTCAACCACACAACCGCTAACCTACTCACAGGAGATAACCCACTTCTGGAGATCACCAACTGACACCTTCCAACGACGTTGTATTGCACACTCTCTACAACATCAATACCCCATCCTAAGCCTGTTCTCATTCACCAACTTTACCAGTCCGTCCACTCCTCATGGAGATCTACTAAATGCGCTACAATATATTCTTATTCACCACTATGCTTCCTCTCTCCCACTTTGGTAAAACTCCCCATCTACGCGACTGCTTGACATTCGCTTCTTACACCTGGCCTCCTAGAAATGGAACCACCTCCTAGCACTTCTCACAAATCTTCCTTCATCGTATGTTGCGTCAATTAAATATCATTTTCTATAGCTCTTAAACCAGCAATTCGCCACGACTTCAAACTCTCCGAAGATCATCTTTCTCGAGTTGTCTTCATTAACAATACTTATCCAGCACTAAACAACTGCACCTCATGGTCTCTGACAGCCGCTTCTTCAGTACTTCTTCACAATACTCTAACCCCATGCAACCGAAGAAACCATAGTACCGACAGACGTAACACATTCCATTCGATCAATGACGACGATATCACATCACAGGTGAATATTCCACCTCACTTGAAAACACCAAGTCTTACTACTTTATCAATCCAAAACCTAACCATTTATAGTTCAATTACCTTTCCTCCGCCGAAACTAAAATGCAAAAAATCTCAAAATCACGCTCTGAGAAGACCTCCCTTCAAGTAATTCATTTCCCCTACATATGGGAAAGCATCCTACCATCACACCCACATCGTGCGATAACCAATCGTAAGCATCATCACTACCTGAGCATAGCCTCAAGGCTCTCAGAAACACAACTACTGAGCTGAAACAACATATTATCCTTCTGCAGAGCAACAACAACAGCCCCAACCAATTACGCATGGATATCATCATGCACCCTATCCGTAGAACCATTTCAATTCATCAAATTCCTGATTCATATCAAGCGCTTTGCGACGCGTAAGATTGAGTAGGAAGAAACATAGGCATAAGCCTTAAAGGAATCAAATCGCACAATGGGGAATTAAGAAGGGAAGTACTCCCAACAGGCCTGTAGCCTCTCAAAGATAAGTACAGACGTCTTAGTACCGATCCGCAAGACTGTACTAGACTTGCTCATAACTCGTGAAACCTAAGGGAACCTAGTGCTCTGATACCAAGTTGTCACGACCCAAAATCCATAAGGTCGTGATGGCGTCGGACACCACTGTCAGGCGAGCCAATCATTAAATGGTTAAGTTAAATTTCCTTTTATAGCATTTTTAAAATCATTACCTTTCACTTTGTTACATAATAACTGAATAAAATCCGCTAAGTAAATACGATAGTCTAATATACCATTTTTAATACAATACATCCCAAACACATCCCGGAACCTAGTGTCACAAGTGCATGAGCAAATTTTTAAGAATTAAACAGATACTACAATGCTTGTCCGAAATACAACTAGACAAAGAATTTAAAATATAAAATAAATAAATACATCTGAGGGAGACTCTATAAGCTGCGGATCGCCTCAGGATGATGCAGCTCGCCTAAGTCTCCAAGCCGACCACATCGATGTGAAAGTACCTGTGCAATAAAAATGCACAACAAGTGTAGCATGAGTACGAAAACAACGTGTACTCATTAAGTATACCGCCTAACCTCAGAGAGGTAGTGACGAGAGGTCGAATTAGACACTAGCTATAGGTCAATTTAGTATAATCAAGTGAGACACTAAGCGGGAATATCATAGGCAATTTAATAAATTCAGGGATAAGTAATATCAACTTCTTTCACATTTAACACTTTAAATCTTCGTCATTTCAGTTGGCAATTTAAAACTTCATAGGCCAATAAACAGGTAATAATTACATAAAATACGCAGCAATTATCATGCGCAAGAGATGCCGAGGGTCAAACGGCGCGGACCAACAATAATAAAATGTGCACTGCCAAGGGTCAAATGGCTCGAACCATAGATGCATCTATCTGCCCCGCTCGCGAATCGATCGTGCGACGCGGTTATACATAAGTACAAAGTTATCCTGCTCACAAATCATACATGCGACTCAAGCACCCATAGTTATACATATTCACCCCAATAAATCACATTTTTATCAAGAAAATTACCTATTCAATGAAGTGATAGGATTCTCCTTCTAATGAACATGAAAATAGTATTTAAAGCCTTTCAGGGTATTTCCTTGCCAATTTCGACGGGGTTTCAACCACTAGAGATTTATCCAAACACAATTATCCGAGGAAGAATCAATTCCCCTTCTAAATGACTAAGAAAAGTAAACTTTGACCGTCTTAGAGATTTAATTAAGAATTGACAACATCACATGATATTTTATTGACAAGGTCACAAGTACAAAACATAAAGCATGCTAGTGGTCCTAGACTACCCGGACATAGCAAATTAGTAGCTACGTACAGATTTCCGTCACCTCGTTTGTACATAGCCCCCGCAAATAAATGCACGTATTCACTGGGTTCACCTATGGGGACAATTCCCCCTCACAAAGTTAGAAAGGAGATTTACCTCGCTCTGAAATTCCGTAACGGCTCCAAGCCCTTCCGACGACTCCAATTGATGCACAACGCCCCAAAACTATCAAAATAACGGAAAACCAATGAAAATATACTCTAATACTTGTTAACAATTCGATTATATAAACTCCTCAACTCCGTTCAAAGAATTGACCAACATGCCCACGTGCCCGGATTCCGAAATTTTCTGAAGATAAACTCTACCCATATCCTTACTAACTCAAATATACAATTTACTCAAATTTTCATGCTCAAATTCGTGGTAAAAATCCAAAATACCAATTTCTAGGTCTTCCCTTAAAATCCCAATTTTTATACAAGTTTCCATGTCTAATTCCATGTAAGATCACATATTTAACTTAGGAATGGGAAGGAATCACTTACCTAGTGATGCTTGATGAAACTCCCCTCTTGAAGCTCCTCAAAATCGCCCACACCAAATGAAATAATGAAGAAATGGCCAAAAATCCCGTTCAAAACATAACACTGCCCAGGCGATCCTCCTATGCGATCGCATAAAGGCCACCGTGATCGCATAGGCCAAACCATGCTACCCCGATCCTCTGCACTATGTGATTTCATAACATCCTACGGACTTGCTCGAGGCCTCAAATCACATCAAACAACTCCGAAATTTTGAATCGCACTCAAATTCAAACTTTATGAACTTTGAAATTTCAAACCTCCACATCTGATGTCTAAACCTATCAAATCACGTCCGATTGACCCCAAATGTTGCACACAAGTCGTATTAGATATTATGGATTTGCTCCAACTTTCGGAATCGTATTCTGACCTCGATATCAAAATTTCCACTTCCGGTCGGATTTCTAAAAAACCTTCAAATTTAAATATTTAGCCAAATGACTTCAAAATGACCTACAGACATCCGAATTTGCTTATGATCGCGCTCCCAACTCCAGAATTACCATACGAAGCTATTACCAGACTCAGAATCCCAAACAAACATCAATATCACTGAAATGCGCTTCAAGCCAAATATAGGAAATTTCTTCAAAAATGCTGACTTCCACAATATACGCTGAAATGCTCCAGGGTTATCCAAAGACCATACGGACATACGCCCAAGTCCAAAATCATCATACGAACCTGCAGGAACCTTCAAATCCTGATTCGGAGGTAGTTTAATCAGAATTCCAATCTTAGTTGATTCTTCCAACTTAATGTTTCCGAAATAAGATTTTTCTTTCCAAATCCACCCGAACTTCCCGAATTTTAATTCCGACCATATGTTCAAGTCATAATACCTGAAATGAAGCTGCTCATGGCCTCAAACCGCTAAACGATGCGCTAGAGCTCAAAATCACCAATCGGGTCGTTACAGGAGGGGTCACCATGATATTTACGGAGCATAGACACATGGAATATCGGATGAACTGAGGATAACCCTGGAGGCAACGCAAGTCTATAAGATGCCTCCCCCACTCTATCACGAATCTCAAATGGCCAAATGTACCTAGGGCTCAACTTACCCTTCTTCCCAAATCTCATAACACCCTTCATGGGTGATACCCGAAGTAATACTCTCTCTCCAATTATGAATGCCACATCTCGGACCTTACGATCGGCATAACTCTTTTTCCTAGACTGAGCTTCACGAAGTTGATCCTGAATAATCTTGACCTTATCTAAGGCCTCTTGAAATAAGTCTTTACCCAATAACCGAGCCTCTCCAAGCTCAAACCATCCAACTGGCGATCTGCATTAACTACAATATAATGCCTCGTAGGGAGCCATCTTAATGCTCGAATGGTAGCTATTATTATAGGCAAACTCCGCTAACGGCAATAATTGATACCAAGAACCTCCAAAGTCAATAACACAAGCACGGGGCATATCTTCTAAAATATGAACAGTACGCTTAAACTGCATGTCCGTATGAAGATGGAATGTTGTGCTCAACTCAACTCGGGTACCCAACTCATGCTGAACTACCCTCCAAAAGTGTGAGGTAAACTGCGTACCCCGATCAAAAATGATAGACACGGGCACACCGTGAAGGCAAACAATCTCTCGAATATATATCTCTACCAACTGCTCTGAAGTATAAGTACTTGCCACTGGAATGAAATATGCTGATTTAGTCAGCATATCCACAATAACCCAAACTACGTCGAATTTCCTCTGTGTCCGTGGGAGTCCAACAACGAAGTCCATAGTGATTCGCTCCCACTTCCACTGAGGAATTTCTATCTGCAAAGTAACCTACCGAGTCTCTGATGCTCATATTTTACCTGTTGACAATTCAAGCAACGAGCCACATAAGCAACAATGTCCCTTTTCATCCTTCTCCACCAATAATGCTGCCTCAAATTCTAATACATTTTGGTTGCACCTGGGTGAATAGAATACTTAGAACTGTGATCTTCCTAAAAAATCAACTCACAGAGGCCATCAACATTAGGCACATATATACGACCATGCATTCTCAAAACACCGTCATCTACAACCGTAACCTTCTTAGCACCATCGTGTCGAACTGTGTCCCTAAGGACCCTCAAATGCGGGTCATCATCCTGCCAATTTTTGATACGCTCAAATAGAAAAGAGCGAGCGACTATACAAGCTAGAACACTACTGGGAGAAATATCCAACCTCACGAACTTATTAGCCAAATTCTGAATGTCTGAAGCCAACGGTCTCTCACCGACTGGAATAAATGCAAGGTTGCCCACACTCACCCAAATAGGGGCAGAGGTTAGTTTGTCAAGGGCCAGCCCAACAGCCCCCCATATTCAGCACCCCCACCACCCTCGCGTGATGCTCTAGTGAGGCCTTATTTCAGTTCCATGCCAGAGGGTTCTCACCGTCCCCCATCTATTCAGAGTCCTTCTTCAGGGAAGCAAGCCATGGCACCGAGGGAATGTTACGAGTGCGGGGATCCAGGCCATTTCAGGAGGACTTGTCCCAGGTTTTGGGGCAAGGCAGTATAGTAGGGTTATCAGCCTATGAGTCCAGCACCAGCGGTCCGGCCACCCAGGTTGGAGGACAGGCCGGCAGGGGTCGTCCTAGAGTTAGAGGTCATATCGGAGGAGTTCAGTCAGCTCCTATTCATTCCAGCGGAGTTTAGTCATCCGGTGCTCCAGCCTGATTCTATGTTATTCTGGCCCGATCAGATGCAGTGGCCTCAGATGCTGTGATCACATGTATTATTTCAGTGTGTGGTAGAAAGGCATCAGTGTTATTTGATCCAGGATCCACTTATTCATATATATCCGCCTTATTTGCTTGTTTTCTGGATGTTCCTTACGAGTCCTTGGGTAATCCTATTTATGTGTCCACCCCCGTGGGCGATTCTGTGGTGGTAGATCGGATTTATCGGTCCTGTGTGGTTACATTTTGTGGGTTCAAGACCAGAGCGGACCACCTAATGCTCGATATGGTTGATTTAGAGATTATCCTGTGCATTGATTGACTATCTTCATATCATGCCGTCCTAGATTGCCATGCCAAGACAGTCACCCTAGCCATGCCCGAGTTGCCTAGGCTAGAGTAGAGAGGTTCCTCAGTTAGTGCAGCCAGTCGAGATATTTCCTTCCTAAAGGCTCGACATATGGTCGTGAAGGGTTGTCTAGCCTATCTTGATTATGTGCGGAACACCACCACCGAGTCTCCGACGATTGATTCAGTGCCAGTAGTTTGGGAGTTTGCAGATGTATTCCCTTCAGACCTTCCAGGCATGCCTCCGGATTGTGATATTGATTTATGTATTGACTTGGCTCCGGGCACCCAGCATATGTCTATTCCCCCGTACCGTATGGCTCCGAAAGAATTGAAGGAATTGAAGGAGAAGTTTGAGGAGTTGTTGGCTAAGGGGTTTATCAAGCCGAGTGTATCGCCTTGGGGTGCTCCAGTGCTATTTGTGAAGAAGAAGGATGGGTCTATGCGGATGTGTATTGACTACCGCCAATTGAACAAGGTCACCATTAAGAAAAAGTATCCATTGCCGCATATCGATGATTTGTTTGACCAGTTGTAGGGTGCTCGGGTGTTTTCTAAGATTGATTTGAGATCAGGGTATCATCAGCTGAAGATTCGGGACTCGGATGTTCTGAAGACTGCTTTTCGTATGAGGTATGGCCATTATGAGTTCCTGGTGATGTCCTTTGGCTTGACTAATGACCCGGTAGCATTCATGGACTGGATGAACATGGTGTTCAAGCCGTATATTGATTCTTTTGTCATTGTCTTTATTGATGACATTCTGATTTACTCACGTAGCCTGGGCGAGCACGAGAAGCATTTGAGAGTTGTGCTCCAGACCTTGCAGGAGTAGAAGCTATATGCTAAGTTCTCCAAGTGTGAATTCTGGTTGGATTATGTGGCATTCTTGGGACATGTGGTATCCATAGAGGGTATCAAGGTTGATCCTATGTAGATTGAGGCAATTTAGAGTTGGCCACGTCCTACCTCAGCTATAGAGATCAGGAGCTTCTTGGGTTTAGCAGGTTATTATCGCCCAATTTGTGGAGCTTGATTCCATTTTATCTAGTTCACTTATAGGCTTTTCTTCCATTGTAGCCCCATTAACTAGGTTGACTCAGAAGAATGCCCCGTTCCGATGGTCCGACGAGTGTAAGGCGAGCTTTTAGAAGTTCAAATCTGCACTGACCTCAACACCAGTTCTGATATTGCCTTCCGGTTCTGTAATGTATACTGTATATTAAGACGCTTCATGTGTTGGTTTGGGGTGTGTGTTGATGCAGGAGGGGAGAGTTATTGCTTATGCTTCTCGCCAGCTGAAGGTTCACGAGAAGAACTACCATGTGCACGACTTGGAGTTGGCACCGATTGTTCATGCTCTTACGATTTGGAGGCACTACTTGTATGGGGTGTCATGTGATGTTTATACAGACCATCGCAGATTGCAACACTTATTCAAGTAGAGGCATCTTAATTTTAGGCAGCGCAGGTGGCTTGAGTTGTTGAAAGATTATGACATCACCATTCTTTATCATTCGGTCAAGGAAAATGTGGTAGCAGATGCCTTGAGCAGAAAGGCGGAGAGTATGGGTTGATTGGCTTACATCGCAGCAGAGGAGAGACCTCTAGCCTTGGACATTCAGTCCTTGGCTAATCTCCTAGTGAGATTGGACCTTTTAGAGCCCTGTCGAGTGCTTGCCCACGTGATGGCTCAGTCTTCGTTATTGGGTGATATTAAGGCCCAGCAGTTTGATGATCCGTGCTTGGCAGAGCTACGGGAGACAGTGATTCATGGTGGTGCCAAGGAGGTTACTATGGGTGAAGATGGTGTTCCGAGACTTTAGGGCCGTTTGTGTGTTCCTAATGTTGATGGCCTGAGGGAGAGGATTCTAGAGGAGGCTCACAGTTCACGGTATTCTGTTCATCCTCGTGCTATGAAAATTTATCGTGACTTGAAGCAACATTTCTGGTGGAGGCGGATGAAGAAGGACATAGTGGAGTATGTGGCTAGATGTCTTAATTGCCAGCAGGTCAAGTATGAGCACTAGAGGCCAGGAGGCCTGCTTCAGCAGATACCCATTCCTGAGTGGAAGTGGGAGCGCATCACTGTGGACTTCGTGGTTGGGTTACCTCGGACTTTGAAAAAGGTTGACGTGGTTTGGGTCATTGTGGATAGGTTCACCAAATCGGCGCATTCCACTCTAGTAGCTACTACTTATACTTTTGAGAGGTTGGCACAGATCTACATTCGGGAGATAGTCCAGTTGCACGGTGTGCCTGTGTCCATTATATCAGATCGAGGTCCTCAGTTCACCTCGAACTTTTGGAGAACATTGCATAGTGTGTTGGGCACCCAGATAGATCTCAACATAGCATTCCACCCTCAGACTGATGGTCAGTTAGAGCGGACAGTTCAGATATAGGAGGACATGCTCAGGGCATGTGTGATTGACTTCGGAGGTTAGTGGGACCAGTTCTTGCCTTTGGCCAAGTTTGATTACAATAATAGGTATCAGTCCAGCATTGAGATGGCTCCATTTGAAGCTTTATATGGTCGGCGATGTCGTTCTCCTATTGGGTGGTTTGAGCCTGGCGAGGCTAAGTTGTATGGAACCGACCTGGTGAAGGATGCTTTAGACAAGGTGAAGTTGATTCAGTAAAGACTTCGTACAGCACAGTCCAGACATAAGAGTTACGCGGATCAGAAGGCGCGTGATGTATCATTTATGGAGGGAGACAAGGTCATGTTGAAGGTCTCGCCGATGAAGGGTATTATGAGGTTCGGGAAGAAGGGCAAGCTAAGCCCGAAGTTTATAGGTCCTTTCGAGGTGTTGAGGCGAGTTGGAGAGGTTGCTTATGAGCTTGCTTTACCTCCCAGTTTATTAGGAGTTCATCTGGCCTTTCATGTATCCATGCTCCAGCGGTACCACGCTGACTTCTCTCAAGTGGTTGATTTCCGTACCATTTAGCTAGATGAGAGGTTGGGCTACGAGGAGGAGCCAATTGCTATTATTGACAGGCAGGATCGACAGTTGAGGTCCAACAGAGTTTCTACCGTAAAGGTCCGGTGGAGGGGCCAACCAGATGAGGAGGCGACTTGGGAGTCCGAGGAGGACATGCGGAGCCGATATCCACACTTATTCAACACTTGAGGTATGATTCTAGACCCGTTCGAGGATGAATGTTTGTTTAAGAGGTGGAGAATGTAACGACCTGACCGGTCGTTTTGCCTTATAGGACCCCGTTCCCCTAACTTCCCGTAATGGCTTTTTATTATTTATGACCTGTGGGGACGGGTGGTTAGGGATTAGGAAAAAATTAGAGTAGTATAGGGACACTTAGTTCCTTAAGGTTGGCCCTTAAGGCCACGTTTGACTTCGGTCAACATTTTGAGTAAAGAACCTCGGAATCGAGTTTCGACGGTTCCGGTAGCTTCGTATGATGATTTCGGACTTGTGCGTGTCTCCGTAATGGGTTTTGGAAAACCCGAGAGTGTTTTGGCGCCAAATAGCGAAATAAGAGTTTCCTCAAGTTCAAATTGAGGTTTGGAACATGTTTTTGTGTTATCGAGGTCCGAACGGAAATCTGAGTCCAGGAATAGTTACGTTATGTCATTTATGACTTTCTTGCAAATTTTGGTGTCATTCCGAGTAGTATAGGTCGGTTCGGCGCATTGTTAGCGAATTCAAGAACTTAAAGTTCTTAAGTTTGATCATAGGGGTTTTGAGGTGTGAATTTGAGTTTTAGCGTTGTTTTGAGTGTTCCGAAGGCTCGAGCATGTCCGTATTATGATATGTGACTTGTTGGTATATTTGGACGGGGGCTCAGGTGGACCCAGATGCCATTCGGGCATCAAACGAGGCCAAAACCAGCAGCAATAGTTATTGGTGCACCAGGTCAGGTGTGACCGCACCTGCGGTTGCCTAGTCGCAGGTGCGAGACCGCTCCTGCGGTCCTTGCTTCTCAGGTACGGCCCCAGGTGAGGCTGCCCAGTCGACGCAGGTGCAGACCAAAATCCGCAGAAGCAAAGCCGCTGGGGCGGACTCTGTTGCGCAGGTACGAGCCCAGGCCCCTTGCCCCTCTTCCGCAGGTGCGAGAGCGCAGGTGCGAAAACCCTGTAAGCAGTGAGGTATTTTAAAATACGAGAAAGAACCATTTTACTCCATTTGTTTCGTCCAAACTCGACCTTGAGAGCTCAGAAAAGAGCCAAACGACCTGGCTACTGAAAGGTAAGTGATTTCTACACTAATGTTAGTTTGATACATGAATTCCTAGGTAAATCAACCTCCTTTCTAGTGAAAATCAAGGGTTAGAGTAAAAACTTAGGGCTTTATGAAATTTGGTGAATTACCCACTAACTAGGTATGAAATCATGCAAAAATCATAAATTAATGATCCTTAGGTTATGGATAAGTGTTTCCATCGAAATTTTTGGAATCCGACCATGTGGGCCCGGGGGTGGATTTTGGGATTCTTCAAAGTAAGTTGAAATAATTAAGTAAATAGGGGAATTTCATGCCTTTGAGTATAAATTAATGTATTTATGCATCATTTGACTAGTTTCGAGCCCTTGGGAGGCAAATTTGGAGTTTCAGGCGCATTCTTGAACCGGAAAGTAGGCTCGGCACGAGGTGAGTCTCCTTTCTAACCTTGTAAGAGGGAATTGTCCCCATAGGTGATTATAAACGATTGCTTGTCCATATTTGCAGGGGCTACGCATGCACGAAGTGACCAGAGTCCGTGCGTAGCTACTATTATACCTGTCGGGTAGTTTAGGATTCACGAGCATGCTTTATGTGTTGCATCTGTGATCTTGTATGTGGACTAGGTAGTATAATATCCTTGAACTTCATATATGAAGGCCTATGAGGCTATGTTTCGAAGTGGGTATTTGTGAATCCCTTTTGTACTAGTAAGACCCCTGTTAATTATCTGAAATCCCTACGGATTATGTATATGTATGCGTGAACCCGAGTCGCATGTATGATTCGCGAGAGGGGCAGCCCTAGCATTATGTTAACCGCGTTGCATGTTTGATTCGCGAGCGGGGCAAATAGATGCATCTATGGTTCGGGCCGTTCGACCCTCGGCAGTGCACATTTACTTTTGTTTTTATTGTATCAGTCGTATGTTCACGTCCTGTTATATGTTTGATAATTTATGAGAAGCCCTGTAATTGAAAATGTTGATTTTATGAAAGAGAGAAGGTTAAATAGCTTGTATGCCACGGAAAGGGATAGCGTGAGGGTACTAGAGAATGTTATCTGATGTTCATTTCCTTATTACTGTTCATTACTGCTATTACTGTTTAGCCTGTATTTATTTCATATTGTCTGGCCCTAGTAATTATCACGTCGACCTCTCGTCAATACTTCTTCGAGGTTAGGCGGGATACTCACTGGGTACATATCTATTTATGTACTCATTATATGCTTCTGTACTTAATTGTACAGGTTCAGAGGCTGGTGCATCTGGTTATCAGACCGAAGCTTGATCCTGAGAGTATATTTTGGACCGACTTCACGGTGAGCTGCTGCCCTTGGCAATTCTCAGCAGCACTATGCAGTTATCTTTTATTTATTCCTGTCTACTTCTTTCAGACAGTAGAACAGTTGATTTCAGCTTTTGTATATTCTACTAGTTCGCCTGTAGACTTGTGCCACTAGTTCCTGACACACACGTAGTAGACTTTATATTTTTGGAACTGTATGTATTGGTTCACGATCTTTGTGGCTACATTTATTTAAGTTGGCTAATTTATTTTAAGCTTAAAACTTGGTAAGTGTTGGTATATTTTATCAAATAAGGAAATTTCACTAGTAAATCAATTGTTGGCTTGCCTGACCCCGGTGTTGGGCGCCATCACGACATGAGTTAGGATTTTGGGTCGTGACAGAATCTATGGAAGAAACTTCAGCCTCGAATCACGAATATGAGCTAAATAAGCCAAACACCCCTTTTCAACCATCAGACGAGCCTTGGCATAAGAAATCACTTTGCTGGGAGAATGACGAGGAGTCCCTTTCCATTCTAATCGAGACAACCCTGGCAAGTCTAAGGTAATTGTATTGGCGTGAGAATCCAGAATGTCATAATAAGGTGACAACCAATCCATGCCCAATATAACATCAAAATCAACCATGTAAATAAGCAAAAGGTCTACACTAGTTTCTAGACCCTCAATGACTACTACGCATGAACAATACACACGATCTACCACAATAGCATCCCCCACCGGCGTAGACACATAAACAGGAACACTCAAGGAATCACGGGGCACAACCAAATACGAGGCAGAATATGATGACACATAAGAATAAGTAGACCCCAAATCAAACAAAACTGAGGCAGAATATGATGACACATAAGAATAAGTAGACCCCAAATCAAACAAAACTGAGGCATTTCTATCACAAACTGAAATGATACCTGTAATAATAGCATCGGAGGACTCCACCTCGAGTCTATCTTGAAATGCATATAATTGGGGCTGGGCTCCACCACCCTGAACTATGTCTCTAGGAGGACCTCTAATGGGCGGACATCCACCTCTAGCGGGATGACCTCGACCTCTAACAATCTGGCCCCTACCTCTAGCTACTTGACCCCAACCCTGGCTGCCTGGGCAGGTGGTGTTAGAGCTGGTGCTGGAGCTATAGCACGGGAACCCTGATACTGAAGTTGCTTACCTAAATACTTCGGAAAAGCTCTCCGAATATGCCCATATTCACCACACTCAAAGCATCCCTCCTGATAGGAAGACTGACCCTGAAGAACCGGCTGACCTTGATAATAACTCTGCAGAGGAGGTGCTCTACTAGGAGCTGATGGTGCACTATAAACTGGCTGAGCAGAAGGAGGTATATAAGAACCACGGCCACCTGAAGTACCATGTGAAGCCTGGAGTGCTGAATGGAATGCCCTGGAAGACTGGCCTCTCCTAACTGAACCCCCACCTCCAGATGAGGCACCACTGAATCCACCGGAATGGCGAGGTCTCTTGTCTACCCCCGACCTCCCATCCCAAGAACTGTCTCAACCATCCTAGCCACATTAGCTGCATCCTTAAAGGA
This sequence comes from Nicotiana undulata, assembly GCA_005239495.1. Classification (NCBI taxonomy): domain Eukaryota; kingdom Viridiplantae; phylum Streptophyta; class Magnoliopsida; order Solanales; family Solanaceae; genus Nicotiana; species Nicotiana undulata. Next base: position 140,613 of record ML246748.1, read on the forward strand.
TATCTCAGTCCTTGTCTCCTTGGCCATCTGCAACCTGATGGGTTGTGCAAGGCCCTCAATAAATCGCCTGACCATCTCTCTCTCTCTCTCTGTGGGCAACAAAAGAATATGTTTGGCCAAATCCACAAAATGATTCTCATACTGGGTGACAGTAAATGCTGCCCTGCTGAAGTCGCTCAAACTGACGACGCTTCTCCTCTCAAGTAGTAACATGCAAAAACTTCTCTAAAAAGAGATGCGAAAAGTGATCCCAAGTCGAAGCAGGTGACCCAGCTAGTCTAGTCAACAAGTAATCCCTCCACCATTTCTTGGCGGAACCAGTCATCTGAAAAGCAGAAAAATCGACCCCATTGGTCTCAAAAATGCCCATATTCCGTAGAACCTCATGACAACTAACCAGATATTCCTGAGGGTCCTCTGAAGTAGCCCCACTGAAATGAACAGGAAATATCATAATGAACATGTCCAATCTCCACAAAGCATCCATGGACATAGCTGCCCCTCCAACAGGTGGCGCATCTGTAACTGGGTGAATTACCCCAACTGGATTAGCTACTGGGGTCTGAACCTGAGGAGTGGTCTGATTAGGAGTGTGAGTAACAAGAGTCTGAATCCGTCCTCTAGTGTGGGATGCGGTCGCTTTGAAATTGTTCTATTGTGTTTAAGTAAACTGGTAAAAGAAACGGGTAGTTAAGCTCTAACACTGGCTTGCCTAGCAAGTGTGGTGTTAGGCGCCATCACGATCCCTAGGTTTGGGAATATGGGTCATGACACTAGAATTGAGCAGAATATGAGCAGTAATTTATACACATTGAGCCAGAAACAATTAAGCCAGGTATTAATCCAATAGGTATGATTGCTAACACACATTTATTGGACATATTGATACATTTGAAGACAGGATTTTCAACAAATCATAACGCCAATCCTATAGGCAGGATTTCTAATAGGTAAACATGAAATAGGACTTATACCATTTAATAAGCATGATATGAAACTCAAGAGCAGAATCAACATCACAAATGAGATCCTATAGGCAGAATTTCTACCCGATTTAGCGAAAGAATATAAGAAACCCTTCCCGATTTTACTAAATACCCTAGAATTATTTGTTACAAAATTATTACAGACCAGATTAATGAATGTATTACATAATAATAATGCAATAAACTATAGAGAGCCTACGATAGGCCCAAATACACCTGGGCAACCCAGGCCTTCAAACCATATCAGCTCCAAGGCTCACTTTCACATGTATAGGACAATCAATGGTGAGTGATTCACCCACAACACACATAGAACCCAAATCTCTAGTGTGTCAAAGTTCCCAAGGACCTTAAGGACCCAGGGCAATGCTCACACTAGAGAACCGAATGCTCATAAACAGTTCAAAGGGATTTAGGAACCAAACCCTAGTGTGTCAGAGTTCACAAGGGTCTCACAGAGACCCCTAGCAGTGCTCACACTGAGGAGGTTAAGGATAGAACCTAAGGACCTAAGAATAGGAGTTTAAGGTAGCAGAATACAAAAGGAGACAATAGTAAATGGCAGATTCTAAAAGAGGTTTGGTTTTTAGAAAAGCCATCATGACAGAGTTTAATAAAACATATAATTTGTAGGAAGAATTGCATTAAGAAGACAAATTGGCAAGATTTGAAAAGTTGTTCATGCTCAATTACGCTGTTTTAATAAGTTAAAATCTGAAAGGCCTAATTAAGCTAAGTATACATGCTAACATTTTAAGACAACTTTGTTCAATCATAAAAAACATTTAGAAAATGTGTTAAGGTAAAGGTAAAGTAATCATGTGGAGCCCAAAGTATTGCAAGACACACTAGAAAACAAGTTATCAGGGTACATGAATGACAGAAAAGGTTTAATAACAATGCAAGTTTGTAAGAATTAAGATAGATTAACTGATGAACATACTAGTGTTATCCTAAAAGTGCTAAGTTCATGGTAAGTTGAGAATAAACACAACCACCACTTCTTGAAGAAAAGTTGCTAGCTTTCCCCAAATCCCCAAATTCTAAAATCATATTTGTGCTCGAATCAGGGAAGCCCAAAATCACCATAGCCTGGTAATTTTCTCTCTTCTTTTGGTCATTTTTACTGTTTTTGTTACCATTACTATACGTTTTTACTGTGTTTTTTAGTTCTTGGCAAAAAGGTTCTTAATTCATGTTGTAGTCTTTTGGGTTCTGTGTTTTATTCATGTTGTAGTCTTGGAAAAAAGATTCTTAATTCATACGTGTTTTATGTGTACGATGTAGTCTTTTGGGTGTTCATTTTTCCAGTCTTTTGCTTGCTGCTGATTTTTTTAATTGAAAGCCCTGAAAATAGTGGATCTGGCTCTTCAATATGCTCAACTCGAGGCAAATGCCAGGCCTGCGATGAGGGAAGTCGTGCGGTCTCTTGTCGAGTTAAATCATAGATGTAAAGAGAAGAAACGAAGCTTTTAACACTGTAACTCGGATTCATTTTTCCAACTTTCAACATAATACATGTTCTTGAATCTTTCAGTTTAATTTTCTGACAACCAATGCAACAACACAGACTAAAAAAATGAATGATATTTCCAATACATATTTAAAGTGTGTCCTAAGAGCGAGAATGGACAACACTTTGCTACAAGCTAATCCTAATTTTGTGGCTTATAAAAAACAATGAAGACTAATAAAAAGCAGCACTTCACAATCAACAGAAAAAAGATTTTATGGTTACTGTAAATAACCACGTCCCATTATGCACATCGTTCTATTATATTATCTGTCGAATTCTTGTATTCTTTTGGAAATGATATTAATGTGACGTATTTGGAGAACTATGGTAAAGTAAGGTTAACACAGCTAACAAATAGTAAATGTTGTGGTCATGAAACTAGAAGGAAGATCCCTCAAGTGATAAGCTAGAGGGAGACAATTATAACCTGAACTGCTGGAAGGAAGAGAAGCCTATATTTCATTTAACTTGCTATTCACTTTTAGATGCTAAGTTTGTCTATTATGAACACTGAATGAAGCACCCAGAATCATGTACATAGTACTGATTCATTTTTCTTCAAGTTGTATTAATGATTCATGAGAAGATTCCTGCAGAAGTACCGAAGTGGAAGGAGGTTGTAACGACCCAGCCGGTCATTTTGTGTGTTGAGACTCCGTTCCCGTGAATGACTCTTTCCATAGCGGCTACTCGTGCCTTATGACTTGTGTGGGAAGGTATTTCGAGATTCAGAAGTGATTTGGCCAGTTCAGGAACACTTGGTTCCTGAAGGCTAGCCTATTTGGCTAATTTTGGTTCCGAGCAGCATTTTGAGAAAACGACCTCGGAATCAAGTTCTGACAGCTCCAGCAGCTCCGGATGATGATTTGTGTTCGCCTCGGGTTTTTGATGACCCGAGAGTATTTCGGCACCTGAATTGGAATTCAGGATTTCATAAGATTTAGAATTTAGCCTGGAATTGGACCTCTTGATATCATGGTCCAAATGGAATTCCAGAACTTGCAATAGTTATGTATAGTCAATTATGACTTGTCCGAAAAATTTGGGGTCATTCCGAGCAGTATAGACCCGTTCGGCGTATTGGTGAGCCATTCAAATTTTCTTGAAATCTTAAGTTTGAAACTAAGGGGTTTTGGAGAGTGATTCCTAGTTTGGATGATGTTTTTAGTGTTCTGGGAGCTCGAGCGAGTCCGTCATATGATTTGGGATTAGTTGGTGTAATTTGTCGAGGGCTCGGGTGGGCCCAGGGGTCTCCCGGACCCCAAGCGGGGTCAAAAACTAGCAATTTCATAGTTGGTGTGGCCTTTTCTGTTGTGACCGCACCTGCGGTCCATGAGTCCCAGGCGCGAGGCTCGCACCAGCGGAAAATCAATCACAGGCGCGACTCCTTCCGCAGGAGCGGCTCCGCAGGAGCGGACCAGGACTCTGCAGGTGCGACATTTCCCAGGACCCAGGCCCATCGCAGGCGCGGCCAATTTCACGCAGGTGCGAGTCCGCACCTGCGATCCAAAGTCCGCAAGAGCGAGAACCCCCTTGTGCCCAGGCCTTTTTCGCAGGTGCGACCCTTTTTCCGCAGGTGCGAGTCCGCACTTGCGATCCAAAGGTCGCAGG
>ML246749.1:0-21012 GCA_005239495.1 Nicotiana undulata
ACGAGGAACAATACGTCGATGAGCTTTAAAAAGTTGGTTTCTTTACTACTTCTCATTTTATAGATATTTTATTATATGTTTCAATCTAAATATGTAATTTTTATGCAGATGACAGGCAAAGGTCGAGGTAACGATGACCCTACGGGTTCTCGGGGTAAAATAAAGGCTAAGAAGGGAAAGAGGAGAGTAGAAGATACTCCTCCCTCTTATCCTCCCTCTTTTCCTCCCTCTACACAGGCGCCGCCTATGTCTTATCCTCCACCCGATGGATATTATGAGGCGCCACAACATCACCAGCCCAGCTACATCTTTGTGCAGACACCGGGTCTTTTAGCACAGGGCCCCAGGACTGTACGTCCAGCATACAGTCTAGTTGCCTCACGAGCACATGGCTCACATCCATCCGGGTCACAGCCACGGAGGTCACAGCCACGTGGGTCACATCCACTGGTGCCACAGCCACGGGGGTCAGAGGCATCAGTATCACAGCAGCTTCCGGTCGATCCCGCAATGTCGCAGTCACAGGGATCACAACCATCTTCATCAGCGACTCCATCTCTTGCAGGCCTTCGCCTGCGAGATACTAGCTCTGACCCTTCTACACCTTCCACACATGCATCTAATGTACCTGATTCCGATGATGATGTTGATGATGACGATGAGGTGCATCGTGATCAGTATGACAGAACCATCATAGTCCCTGAGGGTGATGGGTAAGAGTAACTTGATTTTTTTACGTTTATTGTTTTGTACAGTTTGTACTAATATATTAATGTGTTTTTTTTTGTTAAATTGAAGGTTCATCCCGAGTAACACTACTACAAGGATAATCACCAACACCACCAAAAAGCTTTATGATGCCCCTTATACGAGTTGGAGCGAATTCCCATTCTCGCTGAAGGAGCAAATTTTCAATGAATTTAAGGTATAAATTTTCTTTTAAGCTTTATAATTATTTATATTTATGATATTTTCATACAATATTTAACTTTTGAATTACAGAGTAAGTGTGTATGGGAACACCGCTATAGTGCGGAGGTGGCGCGTAATTTTAATCTTAAGGCTCGGAAGTGGTTGTCGCATAGTTTCTCCAACGCTAGACTGTACAACCAGAAGCCTAACTGGTTGCTTGACGATTATTGGAGGGATTTGCAAAGGCAATGGCTTACCGTGGAGTTGTTAAAGAAGAGCGAAAAAGGAAAGAAAGCTCGCGCATCCGAGAAGGGAGGCTCCTTGCACACTGGAGGTGCGATCAACCAAGGGACTATAAAAAGAAGATTGGTACGTAATTTATTTATTTATTTTACTTTTCAAAATATATCTATTCTGTTTATTAACTATAATTTATGAATTTTCAGGAAAAGAAGTTGGGTTGTCCAATGAAGCAAGATGAGTTATTCAAGGAGACTCATATTGTCAAGAAAAAGAAAGAGACTGATCCATAAAGGTGGGTCGACGAACAATCATCGATTGTACATGTAAGTTTTCTCTTTTCATTAAGTATTCTGATATACTCTAATATAATCTTTCAAATACTAATTAAATAAAAAAATTCTTATAGGATCGCTTCAGAGCTGACATGGAGGAATTCATACGCAGTCAGCCACCTAATGAGTCGGGCGAGCCAATCCATATTTCGGAGGAGGATGCAGAAAGACTATGGATGCAGGCGGCTGGCGGTGCAAAATATGGGAAGGTATACGGGCTTCCTAATAAGAAGTTCCACCGCTATCACTGTGGAATGCAAGGAATAGGAACTTCCTCGCAAGCCGAGCAACTTGATGGGGAGAGCCTCTCCACTATGCGGGAGACTGTGACAAAGCTCACAAGCGAGCTAGAAGCATCCAAGGAACGAGAAAGGCTTAGAGATGCTCAGTACGTTAGCATGCAAGCTCAGTACCAAGGCATGCAAGCTCAGTACCAAGGCATGCAAGCTCAGCTTAAATCTCTCCTAGCTTCTGGAGCTTTTCCGATTCCCCGGTCTCGCGAGTCATCGCCAGAGGCTCAAATTGAACGTGAGCGTTCCTTCCGTCCTCCCCGTGTTAGTTCCTCCCGTCCTCCCCGTGATCGTTCTTCTCGTCCACCACGAAATGACCCTTCTCATTACCGTCTTGATAATGAAGATTCATCAGACGGTGATGATAATGATATAGAATGAAACAATCATTGATTACTTTTATATACTTTGAAATAGACAATAGAACTTTGGTCCGTTTTGGAATGGGATTGTAATAAGTGTTAACTTAGTTTTGTTAGTTAAATGTGTTAGTTCTATTGAACTTTATACGTTGTTGGTTTTTAATGTTGGTTTTAATGTTGTTGTTGTTGTGTTGTTAGTTCGTATTGTTGTTGTGTTAGTATTGTTGTTGTTGCTGTTGTTGTTGTTGTAATAGGATTTGGTATGCTGGCAGGTGGTGTGGCTGCCAAAATAGGCAGTTTCTACCAAAATAAAACCTAGAAAAGCGACCAAAGTTGGTCGCTATTGAACCTAGATTTCCTGAATAGCGACCAAATGTGGTCGCTAATTAACCCAGATTTCCAGAATAGCAACCAACTTTGGTCGCTATGTTATTAAAAAAATTATTTTTTCTGGAAATTAACGACCAATTGTGGTCGCTTTTGTTTAAAACAAATTAAATTAATTAATAAATAAGCGACCAATTTTGGTCGCTAGTTTCCAAATTTTAAAATATTTTATTTTATTTACAGACCAAAGTTGGTCGCTATATTTTGTATAATAAGAAATAAATAATTATTGTAATTTAAATATAGAGACCAACTTTGGTCGCTAAATTTATATTATTAAAATAATAAAGCGACCAAAGTTGGTCTCTTTTTTTTATACCCGGAATATTTGGTCAATTTAACATACAGACCAAAGTTGGTCGCTAATTAGCGACCAACTTTGGTCTTTATGGTAAAGGGACCAGCAAAATAGCGACCAAGCCTGTTTGGACGTATTTTGGTCGTTTTTCACTGTTTAGGGACCAACTTTGGTCGCTTTTTGTGGTCGTTTTTTCGCGAATTTTTAGTAGTGGAAGAAGAAGAAGCACCAGAATTTGAGTTGTTAGAAAGCTCTAGAACTGAAGTTCGATAGTTACAAAACAAAAACTTCAGCTCTAGAGCTGAAGTTCGCCAGTTACAAAACAAAAACTCCAGCTCTAGAGTTGAAGTTCGCCAGTTACAAAAACAAAAACTTCATCTCTAGAGCTGAAGTTCGTCAGTTACAAAACAAAAACTTCAGCTCTAGAGCTGAAGTTCGCCAGTTACAAAACAAAAACTTCAGCACACTTGCTACTTCAGGCCCGTCTACTAGAATGCTGAAGTTTTGCGTGATTGTCTTTGCTACTTCAACCTCGTATGCTGAAGTTATGCGAAAAAGCGGGTACACTTGTAATTATTTTTGCAAAACGGACATAAATTAAAACGTAACACAAAAAGCGAGTATAGATGCAAATGCCCCGTTAAACTCTCGGCTAAAGAAAATCCTATATTATTTATTTGGCCTAGTGGCATAGAACACTTTCTTTGGTCGTCATTTCAGCGAAGATAGAAACGTTCAGAATAAGGAAGGCATATAACGACAAAGACACTAACCGAGGAAGAGAATATCTTAACTAATGGAATGAAAATTAAATGTGCCATAGTTCACAACCCTCGTCTATTATAAGTTCTCGATCGACTAAATTCACTCGTGAGGAGACCAAATAATAACTCACATCCAAACTTTCTCCAAGGTAAAAAAAAACATCGTGTCTTAACTTATAACCCTATTGGTAGTGGGTGTAGCGAAAAAATTGAAAGTTATGTTTAGAAATTAGAGAACACGCTTAGACTTTTAAAAAAGACAGATAAATGTACCTTTCTAAGTAGTTTAAATTTGCTATTAAATGGTTTAGCAAAAAAAGTACGTACATTTAATTATGAAATAAGTTTAAACAACAATACCTAATTTTAAGAAAAGTAATAAGAATAATACTGAGAGAGGGTGGATGATTCTTACTATATCATTTCAAGTGTGTAGAACAGAAATTCCAGTGCGCGCTTTCTCTATAAAAATAGGTATACTGTATACAACACTAAACACATGGAAGAAGCTAAGTTCAAAGGTTATTCTTAAACGTTGACGTGCACAAAGCCAAAAAATAAAATGTATCTCACTAATCCTTTAAAATGGTATATTTATTGGTTGCTAGAAAATATTTACGAATAGAAATACAACTTTTACAAAGGCAACGGTTGAAAGAAAAGTTATTTTAGTATTAATCTGAAGCATCTTAAGATACTCTAACTCTTCAGAACAATTTCCTCCGTCTTTTAGTTTGACTAATATTAACTAATAATATATTATACATTCTCTTAATAAGCAGGGTATTTAAATTATTTAGAAGAATATTTAGGTAATTTAACTTTTAAGTTTTGGTATTCCCATTTTTAATTGTAAGTATAAATATAGAAGATAAAAATTCATGGTTTACTATGTATAAAAATAGTATTGAATAGGGAGTATAACTAATACATGCATACATAGGTTGAAAAACACTAACAAACAAAGAATTAACAAAACCAAAGCTAATACATGTATTATTTTTCCCTAATACATCCTACCAAACTACCCTTTACTGGGTTGGACCAGGTTGGTTGTGGACCGACCCGATGCTGTTCATCGTTGCTTACAATTACCAATGAAGATTTTGAATATTGAGGCTAATGCATCTGGCTAACTACGTTGATGGACAATTACATAACTGGCTATCGGAGTTCTACAAAACCAGAGTCCCACAAAATTACAAGGATATCGTCGCACTAGTCCAAAACAGACAACCACAGAGGCACAAGAAATATAAACAAAGAATTCAGTTAAATCGTCATATGTATATTTTGTACAGTCATAAAATTGAAAAAATGCCTATATATACAAGACCGACTAAGGTAAAGAATTTATGGCTTCCTCAAAGCAGACGCTGCACCCATGACAACAGCTAATACAAGGCCCAAACCAGCACCAAGTGAAGCACCAACTGCCGCAGCATTCAGAGAATTGGCCTTTGCTTGAGAATCTTGAATTGCACCTGCAGCAACTGCTCTCTCCCGAGCCAATTCCGCAAAAAGCCTATCTCTGGCAAACTCCTAGAGACAACAAAACCACCACATTTGTGTCATGAACCGGGGGAGGGGGGGGGGGGGGGGGGTTTAAGAAAGTCTATTTTCCACTTCAACTCCTTACCTGCAAAGCAGCTTCTTCATGGCTCCTAAGTACGCGATGGACAAGCTCACACAAAGCAGATACACCATCAACGGGGAGAATAGACGCTTTCTTCTGGAAAGGTCTCCGGACAAGTTCAAGTGGAGCAAAAATTAGCTTTTGGGCACCATTCATTCCCTCGTGATCTTTCCCTTCTGTATACCAAGATTGAGGAGCACCAGCGGCACTGGGCATGACACAAGGACATGAGTTGATAACCTCTGTTGTGCTAGGAGATGCTTGATATGCCTTCAGAGCAGCAATAATAGCTGCCTTTTGCTGGTGTGCGCTAACAGAAAACTTGTTTGTTATGGCAAGTATCCAAGGAATTCCAAGAGATTTTGCCTCGTTTAGGAGAAGGGATATGGCAGGTTGTGGCTGCGAAGCATTTGAGTCGTTGTAGCGAGGAATTCTATGAGATAGATTATGCACAAGTATAACCAAATCAGTTTTCTTACTGAGATCGCGAATTCCTTTCCACAGTTCATCCCTGAAATGTGTTGCCTCCATGTTCAGATTCTATAAAACAAAATAGAGGGTCAATTTTGAGCACTTAAAAAAAACAAATAAATCCAAGCAATGATAAATAAAGCCACCAAATGAGTACATGACCATCCATGGAGAAAGAAAGTGAGAAGTGACAATTTTAAGCAGTTCTTAACGAACTTCCATTCAAGACTGTTGCTAAGAAAATTTAGCCAAAACATCTAAGAAAGATTGCTCTCTTCCCCCTTCTCCAAAACCTTGCTGCAATAAGATGCCTGCTTCGAATATGGGAAGAAATGGCACCCAAGATATAACTTGCAAGTGAGGGGAAAAAATGCAAAATCGAAGTATCATATGATAGGAACGGTGAGCATACATAAATAGACTGAGAGAAATGTTTCTCCTAAAAAAGAACTCAACTCAAAGTTACACCAACATTTCTCATAAACTTAGATTTTCTTCTCTCTTTTTTACAAGGACTAAGATCTTCCTCTCTTTTCTCAAAGGTTTATTATTACTATTGTTTTGTGTTTTTGGTAACCGAGAAATCCCTGATGTTCGGCTTGTGCACGTTCGAGACTAGGTAAATAAAGTTGCCCTCTATCCTTTTACACTTAAACACTAGGCTTTTGTCTGGGGCAGACTTCAAACCCCTGACATGCGCGTAATACAAACATCATGAGTTGGGCTTACCACTATTGGGGCCAAAGGTTTACTATATTTTTCTAACAGTTTCTCCAGATTTTTCATTGATCGGGGTTAACTTTTGTGCACGAATCTGTTGCCCTTAACAGAGTTCACAGTTATGAAAATTGACAGCAAAATTACTTCCTCCGACCCCAGATATGTAACCCTACTTCGACATGCACACTGATCAAGAGTAAAATGGTAGAATAAATTTATTCAGTAAGTTTAAAATACACTTAGAAATGTAAAGATAGTGAAGTTAATTTGAAAGATGTCCCATCAAAGTTAATTTGAAAGATGTCCCATCAAATTCAAAAAAAATACATAGTTGTATTTGTTTTAGGAATTTTGGAGAGAGAAAAACTTGCCACTTAAGGAAATGGGTCACCTTTTTTGGGAAGGAGGAAGTGAGCCACATCCCAATCAGGTAAAAAGCTAATGACGGGATCATAAAAAAGAATTAGCAACACAACATTTGGAAGGTAGATGAATCTTCCATATTCAAAGCACCACCCAGAGAAGAGAGATGAAGCAGACGAGTTAAAGGAACCTGCAGATTAACACCAGCTGAATCAGAATAGCACAAGCCACAGGCAATTCCCTCTTGAACATCATTGTCTGCATGATTTTCAATACTCTCAATGCGAACACTTCGGCCTCGATCCAGAATTGCCTTTAAAAGAGAGGTTTTACCAGAGCCCTACATAATTCGCAAGTATTAACTACAGAGATATCTAAAAAATCATCGTCTCAAGTCTACTTTAAAAACAATCATACCTCAAGGCCAATTAACCTAACCCTACGGGTTCTCAGATTAACCTCTTTCCAGACGGTAGAAAAATCAGTTGTACAGTATATGACGAAATCATCTAAACCATCTGGGAGTATGAAATTCCCCTCTTCTATCTTGGTCACATTTTGTTTCAATTTCGTATCAACGTAGGATGAATCAATTGAAGAAAACATAGGTATATCCTCCACCATGTGGTGCTTAGGAGGTCGTCTCAATGGAGCTCCAACTAGTACTCGCATATTTTGAACTTCTGGTTGTTCTCCAGGATCTGGTGAGTGAGCTGGGGGCGAAGGAAAAGACTCCACGGACGTTGAACACCTAAATTTAAGTACAAATATAAATATAATCTCACTGAAACTGACATATAACGTCATCTACTCAGTGTTGAAGGCATTCATCAGGTAAGCAATTCTTATTACCACCATACTTACTAACTTCTCTAGTAATCACAACTTATAATATCCACTTAACACGTCGTTGGGGAAGACCAGAAGAAAACCGACTGATTCAGGAGCATGATCAAACAGAGAACTCCTAAAGAATATAAATAACTACTTATTGGAACCTCCAGTTACTTTGGATCTTTTTTATTGGCAATCAAGAGTGACCTTGTAGGAGCCAATGGTCTACCAAACTGATCAATGGATAAAGTCTCATTTTCAACAATCATTCAATCAACTGAAAACATGATAAACACTCCGGCATAAAGTCGAATTGCAGAGAACAAGTTTTAATAACAATTACAGGACAGGAACGACAAAGAACAAATACCCTACTACATTCATATTCAAGAAGTAAAGAAGACATATTTTGGCTCTTGGCAAAGGAAACTTCTACACAGCTCTTACACATAACAAGATATGATATTACACATGAATTCCCCTCTCTGATAGAACCCATGATGACCTATGTTATTGTATTAAACTGATGCATTTTTCAGTTTCCCAAAGAAAACTAACCTAAAAAAAAGTTAAATTCTCTAAAATAAAACTCATCACTAAGATACTACAAGTATCCTTTTCAGGTAGGAATCTTGAACAAAGAAACTATAAAACATTGCACAGTTTCAGCTTTAAACAATGTTTTAATAATAAAAGTTGAGACTTGCCACAGGAGTCAGGACTCATGCATGGGCAAGGAATCCTACAAATGCCCCAAATTGATCACAGGGCTCAAATCTCATGCAACTAATGCCTCAATAGGTGTAATGTCTGCCCAATGCATGCTTTACTGCTAGGGCTGACCATATGTAACACTTTATGCCCCTATAACAGAACATCTTCTTTTAATTATTTGATAATAACTATATAATATGTTGTTCCCCAATTAGAAATTGAAACTTTGAAGATCATTACATACATATATTATTATGCCTAGAGAGTCCACTCAAATTTTTAAAGCTTTTAAATTTTACACAATTTTAATGGGCATTCTGTAATATTTCATATTTGAATATATTCTCATTTATGTCTATCTTAATTCTTAATAATACAAAAACAATCATAGGACATACATCCCATGGATTAGAGCAAACGTCCTATGTATACCCCGCCCTACACCTACACCTTTTAACATTGTTTATAGTTTATACTCAAAAACTTTTCCTAGAAGACCCGCTCCATATGGAGAATCGATCCAAAAGGCCAGGAAAACAAGCCACTTAAAACATTCACACAAAGCACCAGAACACAAACATAAATTGAAAAACATATGTTAATCCAAGAGGATTAGCTTCAGTGTGTCAAAATCCATTGAAAGGTAAACAGCTACTTCACAAAATAAAAAGTTAATTCTTCAAAAATCAACAATCAGATAAAAGCTGTAGAAGGAAATCAATATAATAAAATGGTCAAAAATAAGTTTTGAAAAAATGTCGGTAATCATGGATTTTATAGTGGGATAAAGGGAATACCAACGCCCATTTACTCGAGCTTCAACAAGTGTACACAGATGTAACCCAAAACCAGATATGTCAACTTTCAAAGGATCTATATTCTTCCCAGAAGGAATACCACTCCATCCGAGTGGAACAAGTGAAGTGGCAGTACGGATGACAGGGGACTCCACAATGTGCCCTAGATCAACAGTCCCACCAACAGAAATGCCTAACCATTTCTGTAACTGTGGGAATTGCTGCATTTGTTCAATCCCCAAGAAAGGTATTGTGTCATCGCTCATGCAAAGTTCATAGATTCTGTAAATAAAACAGAAATAAGGTAACCATCAAAAATCATATTGCACTAAGTTAATTAGAAAGAAAAATAAATAAATAGATATAAATACAAAAATATACAACAACAAAGAAAAAAAAAAGATATATCCAACCACAACATATTTTTATAAGGTTTTAGAAAAGAAGGGATGAATGGGTATCCGAAGAAATTTACTTCAACATGTTAAAACATACAATTAAACAAGAAGAGTATATCTGCCAACGAGTTTGCACATATGGTATTAAAACAGTTTGTTTCATCAGCGCCCTCAACTAAGGAAGACAGTTGGAAAAGACATAAAAGTGGCCTTTTCCACTCCAATTGATTAGACTTTCTTAAAAGTCAAGATATTCTTGCAATAAACTCATTATCTAATATTGCATAACTTTTTTTTTTGAGAAGGTAACATGTTGTATGTATTAAATTTAAAACAGTACATGGGTTGTACTGAAACCGTATATACAAGTGAGCAAAAAGAGTAAATCAGTCCACATTTCTAACAGAAGCCTTGATAGATACAGTATCCTCTGGGAAGATCTGATTACACCAAAAACAAAAAAGTTTAATACAATTAAGTTTGATCATTTGCACTGAGTTGTTGTTGTTCTCGAAGCATCTAGAGTTCCTTTCTTTCCAAATTGTCCACCAAAGGCACGCAGGGACCATCCTCCATCTGCTCCAGCTCCAGCTTCTTCCCAACTAAAGAGAGCTTCAGTAATCTTTCTAGGCATTGTCCAGGCTATGCCTCTGAGATTAATGAAGATCTTCCATAACTGATCAGTTATCCTACGGTGCAAAAATTGGTGACCAACTGTTTCCACTTCGTTTTCACTGAGAAAACATCTTGAGCATAGAGTCCACTTCCTCTTGTTTAAATTTTCATGTGTGAGCGCAACTTCCTTTTCCAGTAATCATGAGAAGCATGCAACCTTATATGGAATCTTGGTCTTCCAAATATGTTTCCAGGGCCAGTTCATGACTTGAGGCCTTGGTTGGTTTATCATTTTGTAGGCTGCATTGACACTGAATTTTCCATTCTTGTGTCCCTGCCATCTCAATGTGTCATTTCCATTCTGAACTCCTGTGAAGTTGTCCAGTTGTTTGTAGAACTCAATCATTCTACTTATCTCCCAGTCATTCAAGTCTCTTCTGAGTATCAGTACCCAACCTTGAGGTGACCACATTTCAGTTATAGATCTCTGTTGGTGGTGAGCTAGAGCATGTATGTCAGGAAATAAATCCTTCAGAGCTCCATTCCCTAGCCAAATTATCATTCCAGAAGGATGTCATGCTACCATTTAGCACTCTAATAGAGACTTGGTTTTTTAGAGCCGGCCATAGTACCCTTATAGACCTCCAAAGATTAACTCCATAAGCTGAGTTAACTGGTTTAGTCATCCAGTTGTCTTCTACTTCATATTTGGCTTTGATAACCTTGCTCCATAAACTTTGAGGGTCTTGAGAGTACCTCCATAACCACGTTAGTTTGAGGGCTTTGCTGTGATTCTTCAAATTTCTGCTAAGAATTGCCTCTTTCCACTTGACCAGGTGATAGACCTTTTTCTCATTTTTACCTTGCCCCAGAAAATTCCTTCTTATTTTGTCCAGTCTTTGGATGACTCCCATTGAAATCGGAAAGAGGGACATCATGTAGGTTGGCAGTGAGTCTAGTACCGAGTTGATCAGAGTGAGCCTTCCTCCCATTGACAAATATTGACACTTCCATCTTGAGAGCTTTTTCTCACATTTCTCCAGGACATTGTTCCATATTCCAGTAGATTTTGATTTAGCCCCCAATGGCATGCCCAGATAAGTAGTAGGCAGGGTCCCCACTTCTCCCCGCAAGATCAGTGCCAAATCCTCCATGTTTGTTACTTCATTGATCGGGAAGAGATGGCTCTTCCTCCAATTAATGCGCAGCCTAGAAATGCCTTCAAAGAGAACTAGCATAATCCTCAAAACTCTCAGTTGTTCCACTTCTGCATCACAGAAGATCAAGGTGTCATCGGCATATTGAAGGTGTGTAATCGCCTGATTGCTATGACCATTCATGGCTACCTCAAAGCCTTTAATCCATTCATTGAGTTTGGTTGTTTTGACCATATTGTTCAAACCTTCCATGGCTATTATGAAAAGAAAAGGTGACAAGGGATCGCCTTGTCTCAGACCTCTCTGAGCAGGAAAGAGTCCTTCTGGAGACCCATTGATAATGACTGAGAATTTGACAGTAGATATGCAGAATTTCATCCATTTAATCCATTGCGCTCCAAATCCCATTTGTTGTAACATGCTTAGTAAGAATTTCCAATTCACATGGTCGAATGCTTTCTCAATATCTAGCTTACAAAGGATACCGGGCCTCTTCTGTTTTTGTCTTGAGTCTACTGCTTCGTTGGCTATTAAAATAGCATCCATTATTTGCCTACCTTTTATGAATGCCATTTGTTGAGAATCTACCAATTTTTCCATCACCTTCTTCGGTCTCTCCGTCAAGACTTTTGCAATAATCTTGTAAATGCTCCCTATTAGGCTTATAGGTCTGAAGTCCCTCAATTCCTTTGCTCCATTCTTCTTGGCAATGTAGGTTGCATTGAAGCTCCTCCAAATAAGTTGTGGGAATGGAAATTGTGAAACACCTCCATGATATCTTGTTTAAGCACCTCCCAACATTTAATAAAGAACCCATTGTAAAGCCATCAGGTCCTAGTGCCTTGTCCATAGCACACAATTTCAAACACCCAAAAACTTCTTGTTCATCAAATCTGCTTTGTAGTAGATTCCTTTCTTGCTCAGTTATTGTTGGACAGCTCCTAAAGTTACTTGCAGGCCTCCATTCTTCGGTCTCCGGTCTCAGTATAGAGTTTTTTGTAGAAGTTTACTATCTCATTTTTTATTCTTTGTGGTTCTGTGATTGATTCATCTTGGATCATTAAGTGGTCAATGTTGTTGCATCTTCTGTGAGCATTGGCAGTCTTATGGAAGAACTTTGTATTCATGTCTCCTTCTTTGAGCCAAATGGCCCTGGACCTTTGCCTCCATGCCAGTTCTTCATTCTTCAGAAGTTCTTCATACTTCATCAGAAGTGATGCCTTCTCTGCCATTTCCTCTTCAGTTAGGCTTCTGGCTTCTAGTGCTCTGTCCAGTACAGCAAGTCGATTAAGGAGGTCTGATTGTTGAACCTTCAAGTTGCCTTGGCTGCTTTTGCTCCACTCCCTTAGTTTATCTTTCAAGGCCTTCAGTTTACAAGCTAGAATATAGTCAGGTTTGCTTGCGAAGTCAAATGATGTCCACCAATTCTTGATTCTTTCAACAAAGCCTTCAGAGTTCAATCACCAGTTGTCAAACTTGAAATATTATTTTGGTTGGTCCCAGTTTCCACATTGCAGAAGAATAGGAACATGATCAGATGTAGATGTCACTCGATGGATTATTTGATGTAGCAGAAATTGTCATCCCACTCTTCAGAGATCAAGATTCTGTCAATTCTTGATGCAGTGGTGTGAGTGTCCCCTTTGTACCAAGTATAAGCACCCCTTTCTAGCTGAAGGTCAATAAGGCTCATGTCCTCTATGAAGTCTGAGAATTCCACCATAGCTATGGACCTCCTCCTGCAATTTCTTTTCTCCGTGGGGAATCTAACAATGTTGAAATCCCCACAGATTGCCTATGGACCCCCATCAGACCCCTCACCGCACTTATTTCCCCCCAAACCTCTTTTCTTTCAATGTCACAATTAGGGGCATACACCCTTGTAATATGACAATCAAAGCTCTGTGACTTGCCTTCAAATCCGCAAGTCAGAGTGTATGACCCAATTTGTATAATTTTCCCTTTCCATGCCCTTCTATCCCATATCATCAAGATTCCGCCTCTAGTACCACTGGCTTCTAGACAGGCATAGTCTGCCCATCTTCCTCCCCAAATATAATTAACAATATCTTCTACATCCCCTTCAAGTTTTGTTTCTTGCAAACAAACAATGTCTGCACCCCAATCGACAATAGAATTCTTCACTAACCTCCTCTTATCCATTTGATTTAATCCCCTCACATTCCATGTGACTAGCTTGAACTTCATTGATCAATTAAGGTTAAAGCCCTCCCCCTGCTCCTGTTCCCATTGCTTTTGAATTTAAGATCAAAAGAGGCCAACCCTTTCGGTTCTTGTGACCCCTTGAACATGCTCTTCTTGATATTAATCTCTGATTCCATCTTTCTTGCCTTTCTGCTACTATCAATCTGCATGAGAAGTTCCATGGCCTCTTCCTCATGACCCTGGAAGTCAGCTCCAAATAATTTGCCGAGCTTCAGTAAGAGTTGACGCACCCAAATAGACGTCTCTGCCTCTTTGTCTGAGCACTCGTCTTGCTGAACCAAAATTGGCTCGACATCCTCAACTTCCCAGATTTCCCCACAATTGCCCAATTCTGCACTGTCGCAATTGATCTTTGGTTCCTCCATTGTTGTAACAGATAACTCTACGCAAGTGTTCAGTGGTCTTTTTTGTTCTCTTTTGTTCGAGCTTGTTTTGACGTAGGTTGACAATTCACGCCCCGTTGATTCGATTCGAGAGGGGCCTGCTGATATCTTGTTAGAAATAGGAGCAGAAGAGGAAGATTGTTGTTGCAACACATCCACATATGTGTCTCTGTTACACTTTCCTTCCATCATATGTAATTCTGCATCTTTCTCTATGAATTTTCCCCTATCTTCTTTCTCTGGCTCTTCCCTTGTTTCCGAAATTTCTGCATGCATCATTGGTTCTGAATAGGACTGCGTCTCGCTTAGGAGTTGTTTTGTTGGTTGAATCTCTCTCTGTTTTGGATTAGAGAACTCCAGTAATTCAGCCAAGGATAGGCCTCTTATTTCTTCCCTGGGCTTGCTCAGAATATTGTTAAAAATAACTAGGCTTGCTAGGTCTGGCCCAAAGTTTTTTTAAGAGACTCTTTAGGACTAGGTATAAATTCTAGCCCAATATTGTTATTAAGTGTATCATCAGATCTGGGCTCGTGTAAAAGGCCCAATTTAGAAAAGATGTCAATTAAGCCCTCCACCTGTAGGTCACGTGCTTTCCCCATTCCCCATTTCATTATGACAGGTTGTAACACTAGTACTGCCCACGTGATTTCCCATCTTCAGATCCCTAAAAGTACGACTGTCAAGTACGTCCTTTATAGGGTTTGGTCGTCTTGTCCAGCGGGTATTTGTTTGGACCAGTTCTGCAGCTTCTTCCTCCTGGAAAGCGCTTCTTTCTCTTCTTCTTCTCCGGCGGCCTCTTCTTTTGACTGTGAAATTAGGTTAAACCTTGCATGTCTCTCCACCCAGATAGGGATATAGAATTTAATGCCATCTCTCTCGATGACTACCTCGCTTGGCGTATTCCGGCCGCCGCCTGCAACTTGAATCCTTGCCCATTTTAGATGGTTATTTAGTTCAGTCTCTTCCTCCGTAGCAATCCAACCACCACACAAATCCCCAATTTCTTGGAAGACTTTTTGGGACCAAAAATGAACAGGGACACCAATAGCTCTGATCCAAGTGTTCTTGACTGGAGTATCATTACAGATGCATCCAGTTGTGGGGTTCCACCACTCCAAAAAAAATTTAGAGTTCTTCCATCTCAATTCAGCTTGGAGTGTCTTCTCTGCCATATTCCTATTAGGAAACTCGAATAGGAATTGGTCACCCA
The DNA here is from genome assembly GCA_005239495.1 of Nicotiana undulata. NCBI lineage: Eukaryota > Viridiplantae > Streptophyta > Magnoliopsida > Solanales > Solanaceae > Nicotiana > Nicotiana undulata. The sequence goes on from ML246749.1 coordinate 15,113, forward strand.
TCATCTCATAAATGTTAACACCAAAGGCCGTTTTCCAGTTAATAGAAGTCCATCTCCTCATGTCTGATAGAGTGGGTTTCTCTGAGGTATCCTTCCCCAAATATCCAACTAAACATCTATTCAGCAAACCAACATTTTTTGTTCCGGATGATTCTGATATAATGATGTGTCCTTCCTTGGAACTGACAGCAGCTTCGCGAAGGTTTTTGGACTGCCATTTATGTTATCTGAAATCATCAAAAGGAGAATACCACTAGTATATTCATCTGAAACAAAGTATATTCTAATCCCTTGTACTATGACTGACAACTATCACATAGACAACAATAGACAAACAAGGACCACCACAAGTGAACATGGGGTATCAAGTGAGTTTAAGCGTTCAGGGAAAGAATTTTAAAAATACATGAGCAGAGAAACTTCCACAACATACAGTGAACTTAAATGTAGTAGTGAAAAGACCTGAAAAAGCTTGTTACTATTATTAACCTAATTTAGATAATCGTAAAGGTTTTCTTTAACAAATCGGGTGTGGATTCTAATTGCTCTATGTGTGTGTGTGTGTCACAATATAGCCACTAGATTATTCCTACAAAACATAAGTTTAATATACTACATTTTGTGTTTGTAAAATGCGACGGAGACTTATAAAGGAATTCAAGCAATAAGAAGTATTAACTTAGCAACCATTATTTTGAAGCATCTACTTAAAAAACTCTAATAAATTGACTACAGAGAATTTTCCAGTCTGATCAAGAAAAGTCACGATAATTATTTAATAAAAGAAATTAAATCATGCAAGGGAGCTTTAGGAGTGCTGTGGACGATGCAATTCACCCACAGAATGTGACCACATAATTCTCACCTTTCACGATTTAACAAAGGGGTGGATAAAGCCAACTTCTAAATTCAAATGATACAACATGTTACCTTTGAAACCGGGATCTGTATGACTTCATTGAATGTGATTGAAACCTTTCCCTTACTTCAGCAAGTACAGATCTGACCTGAATATGTCTTTGCCATAAGAAGCAACCAAAATGAGAAACTGCTAAAAGCCATCAAACATATCTTCTTACAGCAGGACTGCCCAGACAGATACGTTAAGCAGAGGGGGTTTTTCTCTTCATGCTTGTGGAGGGAGAAGTATAAATAGACAATACACTGCCATTTGATGTTTGACTTCACTCATCTTTCAGCTGGTTTGAGAGACTTTAAACCTTTCCGCCTTTTCAAGAGAGGAGGATGTGAGGAGATGACATCCCCACTGAATTTTCTAAACCCCAAGAACCTATCAAAAATTTGAAACTCAAAGAAAAGTAAATAGAACTCATACCGATGTCAATTTTGAGTATTCTGCACCAGATAGAAACTCCACTGATGAATTTCCCAGGAGAAAAAGCTGTTGAAATCGCATATTTAGTACACACCAGATGTTACATATACAAGGTAAATAAATCAAGAAACAAACTTAGCACTAGACCAGCCTATGCTGATATGGTAAGATAGACAGAACTACATCTCAACTCAAAACTAGTAGGGGTCAATAATAAGAATCCCTCTATACATTCTGCTATATTTAGGGCCTATTTCATTACAAGTCGATTGTGTTTATAGCAAATTAAGGGTTCTCTAAAGCTAGAAAGAGGTTTTCTAGATATCATACTTATCCCTTCTCGGACCTAATGTAAAAGTAACAACAACTGAGCTTAATCCTAACTAGTCGTATCGCCTACATGGATCATTTGCTTCTACTGTGTACTACTCTTAGTTAATTCAGCATTAGTTCGAAGAGATAGCAAGTCTTTTGAGACAACATATGTGATTTTAGATCTCTTTAATCCCCTTTTATTTAGCACCTTCAATCACCATAGAGTCGCAAACCTACAAACTGGAGCACTAGAGGTCTACGCAGATCATGGTAAAATCATACCATGCACCACCTTCCCTCAGTGTATCCCGTATGCGGCTATGCCTGCTACTAGCACCCTCCGTACCATTTCTAGTTATATCCATCTTGTATGACCCCACACACAGTGTTTTCCAGAGCAAAATGTGCAAAAAGCGACAAGATACGTGGGCTTGTAGTGAAAAGCGTGAAGTGAAGCGCACGCTTCTTTGAAGTGAAGCGCACATTCATGAAAAAATAATAAAAAATAGTATGATAATAATCATAATAATCATATTGCAATTGAATTAACTAATTTCAGCATCCAATATAAAGTAGTGTCAATATTAATCCAACTACTAAAAACTGAGATTCAAAGCACCAACCACTTCTCTTTTGGAAATTGTCTGTCATTGTTTGAAACGCACACTTCTCTAAAGCAATGTGCTTTACCCATGGAGCAATAAGCCCTCGCTTCGCATTGTTCACCATTAAGCGACAAATCAAAGACTTTTAATAACACTAACCGCATTTCACATTGTTCACCACTTTAAGCTACAAATCAAAGACTTTTAATAAGACTGACTGCACATCCACCTTTATATGCTTAGATCATTAAATCTTAACATCTACCTTTTTAGCGCCTTATGCTAACAAATTAGCATATATCTTGGAGACGCAAGACGGATGCAACCCTACCATATTCCCCTAACCTTAGAAAATGGAAGATTCACCCAATCCAAAAGATAAAAGAGAGAAAAGAAAGTAAAAAATCAACACTAAATTACCACAACCAACACAAATAGCAAGTTTAAACCTTCCACGAGCAGAGAACTAACGCAAGATGTAATAATCCCTCCGTTTTCCTTATAAATCTATATTTGACTGGGTACAGAATTTAAAAAAGAAAGAAGATTTTTGGCTACCAAAAGTAAGCATGTCATCATCAAGGACAAAAAAGGAAGTTCAAAGTAAGGAGTTTCCAAATATAGAAAGGCATCATTCTTTTTATAATTGACATAAACGAAAAGAGTACCCCATAAACTAGAACAAACAGAGTAACAGATTACGAGAAGGGAACAGAAGAATGAGGAAAAGAAAACCAAAAAGAATTAATAAGTTAATAGAAATCATGTATCAGGAGTAAACAAAGAAGTCATGCATAATAAGTCATGCATGTAATAATCAGTAAAAAATAAAGCACCAAAGAGCAAAATAGATGGTATATCAACCTGCCCAAATGGTACATACGAGGGTAAGTACGGCATGCGGCGCCACCCCTTCTTGTCCCCATTATTGGTATTACTTTCCGCTACAGATTTACCCATTTTACCTTCACTGGGAATGTCTTCATCCGTAGGTAATGGTCGGAGAGAAATGCCATCAGAACCTTCTTGAATCTCAAGAGACTGGGGGGTATTAGTTATATCATTGACTGATGGCATTGAAACAGAATCAGTAGTAGGTGTCTCACGAGGTTCAACTTTCTTTCCTCTGTATCTATACAACTGCTTTCTAACACCCTCCAAAGGCACAAGCCTCGAAAGCCTCCAAAAGGAATTCTGCACTGGACCTACACCCAGCACCAGCTGCTCTCCTTCATTATCTTTTACTTTTTCAGTTTTCTGCTTCAGTAGCGATAACTCACTAGATTTTGACGTAGATACTGAAGTTCCACCATCATAAGGTATTGGTAGAGACCGTCCATTATAGTGATGAAAATAAGCCGGAGATAAGATGCGGGGCACCAAATCTTCTGGAATGCAGTAGGTTTTGAAATAATGCTGCCAACCTTTTCCATTCACATACCTGGAGAGATAAATCATGTTAGAAGTCAGAAAATATATGTTTAAAAAAAGAATAACAAGATTTAAAACTCACTCTCTCAATGCAGCATTTCCAACTGGTGGTTGGGAAAAGGTGATACACTTCACCTGAACTTTTTCATTCTCTTTCGATGAAGCAGCAAAAACCCTCAGAATCGCAAGGGTTGCTAAGACTGCTACCTGTAAAGACAACACCTAAATCAACTTTTCCAAACAAAAAATATGGAGACACGTACAATGACACGAGAGCAAATGCCACGGCTAAAGAAAGCTCAAACATACCGCTCCACCAAGTGAATGGCCACATAATACTAGTTTGCGTTTCTTTTTCTGGGCAAGCCTGTACAGCTCCAGAGCGGGTATGCCTTTAGCACGTGCCATGAAACCCTAAGGACAATAGCTGCCAAAATTCAAGGAGCGAAGAACGAAAACGGGAAACTAGAAGACACCATACATACAAACACATATGTATGCACATATATGTATATATGCATTTTACATACAGTACACTATATATCATACATAATATATATATATATATATATATATATATATTATGTAGTCACGTGATAGTGACATGCAAATGAGAGTTCTAATACCCTATGTGCAGCAGGTTTTGGAGTCAGCTTCGTTGGCTTAGTCTTAGATTCAAAAAGTTTAGAGTGATTCTCTATGTTGCTCCTTTGAGTGTCCACCTGACCAGACTCCATAGGTTCAAGTCCATGAATATCTTCAGCAGCATCCTCATGGAATAAGGCACCTTGAAATATATTCACATCAGCCATGACATCCCTTCATAACCAAAAAAAGGCATAAAAGAAAATGGAAGTGTAAAGAACATATCTCACAAAAAATACAGACGTCATCTGAACTGAAAGAAACGTGCAGACTTACTTATATTGCTTGGTCCCAATAAAGGAAGCAAATAATGTATCTCCTGCTTCTGCCAAAAGATACCTATAAGAAAGAGAAAATGGAAATAAGAAAAGAAAAGCACTGAGATGCAAGGTAAATAGTGTAGCTTCCATGTCAAAAAACCTTGCACATCAAACCAAACCTTTTTTTTCTTTTTTTCCTTCTCTTGTTTTGGATAAGGCATTAAACCAAACATACGGCCAGAAGATGCAACAAAAAATAATTGCAAAGAGATGGTAATTGAACTTAAACTGAATTTTGAGCAATCAAATTCTGGTAAAGGAAAGCAGCTTCTTTCAGTTACCAGCTAAATTGAATAACACACCATAAACCATCACCCTTCCCCCACCCTTACCTACTCAACAACCCACTGGTGTAGCAGGGCCACACAAAGTGGAAATGGAAGATTGCAAGCAGGTGTAAATGTCAAACAGGAGTGAGAAAAGTTGGGGCCACGGAGATAAATTGAAATTCGATTTCATCTGTCTAGGAGGAATCTGAAATAAGATTGAAACATCCATTATGTCCTGATTTTACCATCACAGAAAGAGAGTGCAAAATATATTATGCCTACTTAGAGCACTCAGGGATGAACATGTTTTCATCATATCTTTAAGCAATGACATTACAACTTAGATGCACATCAAACATATTCCAGGCATTATTGTCACAAAATTTCTCCTTGTTACTTCTCAGGAAACAGCCACAACAATCAAGTAAGACAGAAAACCATCTCCGGTAACCTATGCAACAAAGACTTGTTTGCATGACATCCACTACCAGTTCTCGCATCTAATGAATCCATTGAATGCCCAACTCTTTAACTTAATAAACATTTTACAAATAAACAAACCACTTTATAGTTTATCCACAAGGTGTTCAATAATGGCTCTAACCAGTTAATTCCAATTCAAAATACCACCAACATAGCAGAAACAAACAGAATAACATAAATAAATAAATGAAAATAACAAAATGATGACAATGATCTAAAAGAACCTATGTGGAACATGATCTGAAGAAGGTTGAACACGCTCTAAGGAAACAACTTCTCCTCCAAAGTCGGCCTTAAATTTATTCACTGCCCGCACCATTTCAGCTGCAGGTCTCTGTCATGAGAGGATGTCAGATTTTGTAAACAAAAACAATGAGTCTATAACTACTTCAATATTTCCCATTTGAAAAAAAAGAAAAAAGCACTAGCCCTGCTTATTACCCTCATTAAGCCAGGCCATAGGCCCCTTGCATCTGCAGCCCCTCCCCCCCCCCCC